>JBCFYV010001234.1:0-54500 GCA_039000515.1 Timema cristinae | reverse complement strand
AAGTAAAAAAAATTAAAAAACATTTAAAAGCTTGTCCCGTTTTGCTGGTCGACCCCCCCACAAATGCCTTTTGAGTGGTGGTAGTGATGGTTCGTCGGAGCGAGCCCCATTCAAATTGAACGACTCTTGAACAGAGCTGTGAACAATGACTCCCTTCGCACATCATTCCGCCGCCACTACTCACGACTTTTTCGCTTCGTTCCCGCCTAAAAAGTCGGAGTGTTTTCTTTCACACGCTTTCTTTTTTTCCCACAAGAAAAAAAAATCAACTAAAAATGCTACTTCGCTACTAATGCATACCCCTAAAATATTAAAAAAACTTTTTTTTTTTTTCTTAACATTACTTAGCATAATTATATAATTGACCAAAAATATACAAAAAAATTTTTTAAAGAATAAAAATAAAAAAATTTAAAGAACAAACACAATAGGACGGAAAAATTTACACATAAAACTTAATGTCCAAAAGGGGCAGTTTTGCACGTGGGCGGGGGAATTTGTGAAACTATTTAGCGCACCCATCAAGTTTAGTAGGGTGAAGGGGTGAAGGGTTTGAGAGGGGCCGCCGCGGGAACGATATACCTTCGACCTTAGAACGACCTTTTGATACGAGCTTTTTTGGGAGCTGGCCACCTCAATGAGCGGTTCAACCCATCACTAGGGGAGGGAATTTACTCAAGTCCCAACACTCCCCCTTCACTCGTTGAGGCGGGGATGTAGTAACATTTTACTCAAAAATGGTGGTCTGGGGCTTGCCAACCTTTGAAAAAAATCCTTCCGTGGTTTCAGAAGGCTTGTAGCTAACAATGTCCCCATTTTGAACTTCCCACAAAAAATTTTTTTTTATACCATATGCTTTGATTGAGAATGTTTATAATCAATTTTTGGGCAAAAATTTTTGGGAAAGCTTGTTGGAAGATCTCATGTTTTTAGCACTTCCTAAAAGGCATTGCCCCTTTTGCCGTTTCTTTTAAAGGGGCCTGTACCACCTTTTTGATTATATAAGAAAAGGTTCTTTGTTTTCGTTTCCCCGGGCTGATCATTGAACTGCATACTTAAAACAGTACCCTGTGTAAATATTCTACACAAAAAGCATAAACCCCAATTTGCATCAGCATACCGGCAATGGTTCTCCAGTTTTTTGGAAGATCAGAGACAGTTCCTTGGTACCTTAAAATTTAAGGGAGGAAAATTTTTTCCCCCGCTAGCCAATCTCCTTGAAAAATAATTAATAAATTTACTTAATGCTTACCGAACTGAAAACCCGGCTTGACCTCTTTTGAGATATAAAAGGGTCCAATCGATTTTGGTATGGAAAAATTTTCAGGTTTTTTTTTTACCTTTGGGAAACTTTAGTCCCAACCATGGGGGCTTCACAGGTAAGGGCTCCATATTAAATTTTTGAAGGATTCATCAATGCATTTTTTTGTGAGGGAAATAGTTCCATTTTTAACAGTCGAGTTTTTATACCAAGCAATATTGGGGATTTTCCCAAATTCCGTTTTAAAATTTGTCAGCGTCCTTCTTTATTATTAATTTTTCTTGACTATTTTATCCATGATTACATCATCTACTAAATTGCAACCACATTTTTTTTCCCCCCTCTGATCATAATTTGATGCAAGGATTTAGCCTGTAAGGATAATCCCAATTTACAAAATTTGGAATCTAATTTACAGAACCATTGGCGTCCTCTTAATTTAGCCGTACAACACCTCTTAAGACAACTACATTTTTCACCCTTTTGTTTGTGTATTCCCTTTAAGCATTTTGTTTACCTTTTGAACAGGTGGAGTCTTCCTAGCACTTTCTTTAACCAGAGTTGCGAGGGGTTTTTTCTAGAAATTATGGCTTTCACATAAATCATTTTTCGTCTATACCCATTAAGGAAAGCTGTTGAAAACATCAATTTATTTATTATTTAAATTTTCCCTTTGACTGCTAAAACAAAAAGAGTTCTGAAACCTTTGCCCTTCTTCCCAACTTCTTCTTTCTCAAAACATCTTCAATCCTTCATTGTTTTTTCTCTGTCCTTGCAAATGCATTTAAATTTCATCTAAATTCTCGTCATTCCTTATTAATGAAATCTCTTGACGTTACTGTTTTCTTCCTTTTTCGGCCTATTTGATTTTTTTCACATACCAAACCAAAAAGGATCAACCCCTTTAAGGTTCTTTGGTGGGTTCATAGTAGAGCTTGTTAATATTTTACAAACTATCGCAAATTTTAAATCATTCTTTGGGGGTGGCACCCAAAAACGATAGGCCTTTGAACTTCAGAGTATCCGACAAAAAGCCTTCTTTTGGCTCTTGAATCAAAGCCAGATTCAACACTTTGCACGACAAGTCTGTTCTGAAAATCCCCGTGTTTTACAAGAGGCTTACACCGATGCTACAAGTACACTTAACGGCTATATATTGCTAGATTTCAAACAAGGTACACCAGAATGGTTCAGATATAGAACCCGCACAAATGTCGGCTGTTGCGTGTATCTCCCGCGAAAAAGCTAAAAAAACCCCGACATTCCCGCTTACGATCTTTAAAACCAGAGCCAAAAATGCTAAAGGGGAGGCCCCTCTGTAATACGTGTATCGCAATAAACCCCCGCAAAAAACGAGCCCCTTGATGAAAACCCCCCGACGAAACTGGGTTGACTTGTTTGGAGTGTCCCCAAAAAACACTTAAAAAGGGTGGGTCCCAACTGAAAAATGCGCAGAAGACAAAGTTACGTGGCTCAAAGCGGGTTTGCAAAAAGTGGTCAAACGAGGAAGTGCTGGAAAAAAAGCGAAAGAACAATCGAAGAAAGGAGGAGCGTTCTTGCCCTTATTTTTAGCCCCTTTAATCGTGGGGTCCTGGGTTCCTTATTCAACAAGTAAATAAGGGAACACACGAAAAGATTTTTTTTGGTGTCCCCGGAAACATTTTACACCGTTGAGAAACCCACCCCCAAACAAACGGCTTGGGCAACAAATCTAAGTGTCTCCGAGTGGACAAGGAAGGGAAAAAAATCTTGCTTAAAAACTTGACGACAAGTCTAAAGGACTTTATCCCAACAAGTGCTACAGGCTATCACACTTTAGTCAACCCCCTCCACCATTTTAAACCCCCCACCGCCACCACCCTAAAGGTCTGTACTTCCCATCCCAACTTACTTAATACTGTACCAGCACAGGCAGTTAAAAAAGCGAATTTTTACTAAAATATTAAGTCCCGGGGGCCCATCTTTGGGGAAAATCAAATGGTGAAGTGAGAAAATTAAGATAGCCTCTTCGGGATCCAATATTGTGGTTTTAGTCAACGATCGGGTAGAGAAAGGACACAGCGAACCCGTCAGGTGGCGAGAGTTCTCAGGGCGCTGCAAATAAAAAACTTTCCCCGGAAGAATTTATTGTAAACCCAAACGTTTGACCCCCATTAGGACCGACCCCGTACCAAAACCATTTTACCCCATCGAAAAACGCCCACAGAAAAGAAACGGGAAGAGGGGTGGATGAAAAAAAAGTGGCTCCCCGTTCAGAGTTAATGGATCGTCTAGCGACATCTACTACGCCCCCTTCCACCCTGCAGGGTTTGCAGGGGCGGCTTTTCCCCAAATAAGGCGTCAAAAAGATCCCGAAAAAGTAGGAGAAGGGTTCGTGCGCAGGACGCTTAACCCCTACAAAAAACCGGGAAAAAAAAAATTCCCACGCAACAATACGTGGGTCAAACATTGACATCTTGGCAAGCCATCTCAAGATATGAAAAGCTCAGTAAATAAAACGACGGTGCAGTTATTTTCCCCGTCATCACGGTTTTAGTAAGAGGGCCGGGGCGGGACGCGCCATCCAAGAGGGGGAGGTAGGAGAGACCCTTTCGGACATTTTCAAGTAAACGGCCGTAAACCTTAAGTAACAGACGGACAAAGGGACAGAATTCAGGCACTCTAAGCCCGGAAATTTCTCAAGCAAGAAGGCGTGCTTACTCCCCATCATAATCCATACGTAAAGGTAAGCACAAAGGAAGGGGTTCAATAGAACCCTAAAAGGGACGCATGTGGCGCTATTTCCCAAAAAAAACACGTATCGGTTGTGGACGTCCTCCAAGCTCTAGTGACGCTTACAAGGCTCCCATTCCGAAAACAAGTTGGCGCCCACAGCGTTTCAGAAACTAATGTGCTTTCAAGCAGAGATAATCTGTAGGAAAAGGGTCCAAACTCGAAGCCTAAAAAAAAAGGTTGGACACGTTCGTTTTGCAAATAAAAAATGCTGTTTGAAAGGGCTACGAAAGCCATTGGAGCGAGAGTTTTTTAAAGTCGCGTGTCGTGTTGCGAAAACCTTCGCTACAAATCAACCGATCTTGAGACAAGAATGGGGCGTTTTACGAACCTGATTGCAACGCGTCCTACCCTGAAAAATTTGTCAAAGCTGCCATTCGTGAAGAATTAAACAACTGTGAGTTTAGCATGTGCAGAAAAAAAACTTATGTTCTAAGAAAAAATATTAGATTTTTTTTGGCCCAAAAAAAATTTAGTGCTATAAAACGAAAAAAATACTGCACTAAACCATGCTCACTGCACCCGCCTTTAATTAGCAGCCCCATCTCACCCCCGTCGGGTTTGGGAGTAAAGGGAAAAGGAAAAGACAAGAAAGTGTGCAGTACATTGTATTTGAATGTTTAAATTGACATTTTCCCGCAGTGACGAGGGGGGAAAAAAGCGAAAAAGTTTCTTGTTAATAATTACAGTTTGCCCCTGTTATGACAGAATGAAATCGTGCACAGTCCTTATCTGTGAAACATTTAAAAATTAAAAAACGGCCTTTTAAATGAAGTTTTTATACAAATACATTTAATTTTTCGACACTTTTCAGTATTAGAAACTTTTTATTTCTTTATCTCCATTAATTTTTAACCGAAATGATCCAGTACTTAAAAGGGGTTTAAATTTCCCATTTCTAGCCGTGTGTCTCAAAGTTGTTTGGGATTTTGTTTAAAGCTGTTAAAAGGGTTATCAAATATCTCACAAAAGGAGTAAGAAGTTTACTTTTTTCCCTTCGTTCTACAGCGCATGGCATTGATTCGAGATGGTTTTTTGTATTAGATCGGTTTTTCCCGTGACAAATCTCGGGGTAGGCGGTCTAAAGAATTTATGATTTAAAACTTTTAACGAACTCTCCGCCTCGAGGCTGAAATTTAGCGTTTGGGTTTTAGAGTCGTCACGTGCCCCGGTTTCTTTTCTGCGATTGGGTTTTTAGGTGAACGTAAAGAGTCCACGTTGACTAACTCTCAGTGAGGAGATTTATGAAACGGGGCTAACCTATTTATTGACTTACAATTTTTTAAATTTGATAAAGGATATTGGGTTTAACCAGGTATTATATACAGATGATAATAAATTGGTAGATGTGTTTTTTAAAAATTTAATGCGTTCCCATGGTTTAAATTAAACCAAGGTAAAAAGTGGTTCGCCCCCCTCCTAGATATTTAATCTCCAAATTAAAATTTAAAAATTAAAAAAAAATATTCTAACCCACGAAGTACTACTCCACAAATGAAAAAGGTATAAATAATTTGATAAAAAATTTTTATTTTTATTATTTTAGTAAAATTTTATATAAAAACAGATCAGAAAAAAGAAAAAACACCCCCTTACCACAAATAAGCCCTTTTCAAAATGTCACCCCTACCCCGTTTACAGCAAGTCTCTATTTTTTTAAAATTCATTTTTAAACATCCACTTTGTCCCCCGAGGTATTCAACGGGTTGTTTTTGTTTTTTAAAAGGGGCGCTTCAATCCAAATTTTAATTTATTTGGGAAAGGGAAAAACGTTCCGAAAATCCCCCGGGATATTTCGGGGGGCTTTTTACCTAAAAAATTTTTAAAAATTTGAATAATTTTTGAAAATTTTTAAAAACCTCGGATTTACGGGTTTTCTTTTTTCCCCCGGGGGTTTTGGGGGTAAATCATGACCTGGGGGGGTACCCCCTGAATCTGGCCCGACTGGGGGCACGCAGGTGACGGGTTACAGACAAATTCGGGGGGGGGGCCGGGGCGATCTGTCCCGGTGGGGAGACCCCTTGGGGGTGGACCCTTTTTCCGGGGGCCGGGGGCCCGGGGGGGGGGGTAAAGTAGGGGGAGGGGGGGTTGCAGTGGGGAAAGGGGGGGTTGGTGGGGGGGAACACACCTCCACCCCCCCTTGGGGGAAATTTGTAAACGGCCCCTTTTTCCCCCCAATATACTTTCCCCCCGGGGTTCCTCGTGGGTAGTCTTCCCCCCTTTTTTCGTGTGACTTTAAGCCACAAAACTCTATGTACCTCGCCCTTATTTTTTAAAAAAACCCCCGCCCTTCACTACCCCCCCACAAAAAAATTCTCCCCCTCTTTTAAAAACGCCCCCCCTCTTTTGGGCCCCACAAACAAAAATTTAAAAATTTTGGGGCCGGACCCGAAAAAAGGTGAGGTATGGAGCTAAAGTTTTAGAGTCCCCTTCCCCCCTTCCCCCCTTGTTTTTTAAATGCCGTGTTTTTAAAAACCGTTAAAATTCACAAGGTAGGTAAACCCGGGGTTTTTTTCCCCCGGCGCAGGTAAATACCTTTTTTTTTTTATTTTTCCCCCGCTTCTTTTTTAAATCCCCAAAAAACCAAAAAAAAAAAAAACCCCGTCTAGAATATTAAAAATCTCCCGAACTTTTTATTCCCCTTTTTTAAATTTTTATCAACCGATTTTTTTTTGACCCTCGGTTGACCCACAAAATTTTTAGGGTCTGAACGGGGGCGACAATATTTCCCAGTGCGTTAATTTGGGCCTTTTGGAAAAAATTTAAGATGCTAGGCTAGAGTTGCAATAAACGCAATGTTTCCGTCAAAAAAGAAACCCAGGTTGCGGGGGTCACATATTTCTTGTCCCAACTTTTTTTTCCCCGCCGGGGTTTCACTAACCCCAAATGTTTCCCAAAGGGAAAACCCCAAAGGGTTGTTGACCCTTTTCCCCCGGGAAGCCCTGGCTCGGGTGGCAAAGGGAAGGGGGGGGCCCAAAGGGCGGGGGGAAAAAAATTTACCAACTCTACCACCGACCCCAAAAAAAAAGGTTATCTGTTTTTCCCCGGGGAAAAACCTTGTGACAAAAGGGGCCCAATTTTTAAATTCGGGCCCCCGTACCCGACCCAATTCGTGCCGAAACGTCAAGGACTTTTTCCCAAAAAATAAAAAACTAAAGGAACCCAAATGTCCGGGTTTCGGCAATAAAAAAAAACCCAACACCTCATTATAAATTAAAAAAAATTTTAAATTTAATTTAAAACAAAAAAACCCAAATTCCTTTTTTTTGCCGGCGTGGGGGAGGGCAGGGGGGGAAGGAAAGGGGCGGGGGGAAAGGGGGGGTTTCCCCCCAAAAAAGGGGCAGGAGGGGGTGGTCAGTCCCAAAATCCGACCAAATCACAAATTTTTTTCCCGGGGCCCCCACACTATTCCCGAAAGCTTTTTAAAGGGTTTTTGGGACTTAATTTAAAAAGGGGGGAATGGGGGGGGGGGTCTCCCAAGAAATTTTAAAAACCCTAAAGATTTCAAATGTATTTTAAAAAAAAAAATAATTTTTTTTAAACTGTTTTTGGATTTTTTCTTTTTTAAAAATTTTTGGAAGGGGGAAAAATAATTTTTTTTTTATTAAAAATGACACCCAGATTACATGACTTTTTGCATACAAATATGGGAGGGTTTTAGTAAATTTTAAATTTTAAAATACCCCCCTTTCCTTCGGTTTTTTTTTCTATATAGTCACATCTTTTAATTTTTCCCCCCCTTTGGGGCCGACCCCGTTTTTTTTTCAATCTATATTTTCCCTGCCGGGGGCTGGGCCCCTTTAGATTAGTAGCAATGTAATAAAAAAAACTAATGAACACTTAGTTTTAAAAGGAAAATTTTTTTGTTTAAGGGGGAAAATTAGTAAAAATTTTATTATAGACATTTGGGAAAAATAAATATTTCTTTCCCCTTTTTAAAAAAGAAAAGGGAAAAAAAACTTGTACATTAGCATTAAAAATTACTTTATAATTTAATTTAAAAAAAATTTTGGGGGATGGGGGGGATTTAAAATTTTGGGGCCGGGCCCCCAAAAAAACAAGGGGGGGTTTTAAAAAAAAGTAACACCCCTTTTTTGAAGTTACTGGATTTACCCCCTTTATTTTAATCTCTTTTTTCTATCTGTGACATCGTTTGGGTTTAAAATTTTTTTTAAAATAAAAGGGAAGTAAAAAAAAAGCTTAAGCATGCATAGTTAAGCCCCCTTTAATTTAAAAAAAAATTGTATAATTTGTCATTCATCAATTTTCCATCCTACGTTTTTAATTTTTTTTAAAAAATTTTCCCCCCAAAACCCCCAAAAAGAAATGATTTTTTATTAAAAAAAATTTTTGGTTATTTACGAAACATAAAGTTTAATATAAAAAAATTTACGTTTTTTTTTTTTACAATCCAATCGACGGCCCCCTTTAGACCCACCCCAACGGGCTACGTAAAAAAAAAATTTTATAATGCCAAAAAGTCAACGAAAAAAAATTAAAAATTAAAATTAAAAGGGTTTTTTTTAAAAAATTTTTCAGCCAGTTTTGAAAAAAAATAATTTGGGGGCTCAAAACTAAAAAAAGATTTATTTTACTAGAAAAATTATTTTGGTCAAAAAATTTTATTATATTTTTATTGTATTTTGAAAACTATAATATGTTTTTTTTTTGTTTTTTTTTTAACCCAGTTTCATGCCCCGAAACCAACCCCCAGCAAAAGTCAAACCTTTTATTGGTTTCTAAGACAAAGAGTTTTTCAAAAAGGGGCCCAAGCGGTAACTTTTTTTTTAAAAAGTTTTCCCCCCCCTAGGGTCGGAAAAAATATTTTCCCTATCTAGAAAAAATAAATCCCCTCCAAAAAAGTTCAGGCCCGCTAGAGGGGGTAGAACCCCCTTTTCTATTGTCAATGTTCTAGGTTTTTCCCTCATTCTTACTTTCCCCACCATCAAGAAATGAGTTCGGCTTTTGGGGGGGCCCTTTCCCCCCGCTAGCACAACTTATAATTTTGTTTTTAAATTTAGTTTAAGCATTAAACATTTTATTCCCCTTTTTTCTCGTCGGGTCTAATCCCTTGCACAAATAATTTCGCCCCAAAATCCGGTAACCTTGAAGCGGGGGATTAAATCATTTGATGACATTTATTTTTGTGCCCAATAAGTTGGGAAGCTTTGCTTACTTTTCAAATGCTAATTTAAATGAGGGATGCACGAAAAAATGGGGGTAAGTAAATACCCGCCCCCGCCTTGGAAAAAAAAAACATTATAAAACAAAGGCTTTTACCCAAAATGAGTTATTTAAAAATTATAATTATTTATACATTTCCCTTCCCAGAGTTTTCAAAATTTGAAAATTTCCATCAAAATTCGCTGTAGGGGTGATGATGCAGCAGTTTTGGAAAAAAAAATAATGAATAAACTGACAAAATTTATTTAGTGAGTCGCTTTTTTTAAGCCCCTTTTAAAAATCAGTTTTGTCCACCAATATTTTTCTACAAGGGTTTTGATTTTAAAACAATAAAATCCAAAAAATAGGCGACTTCGGAAGGAAGACATTACCCAAATGTCAAAGATTTTGTATAGGGGTTCCCCTTTTAATTTAACATTTGAATAAGTTTTGACTTGTTTAAACCTCAATATTTCTGGGTTCTCCAGACTTTACCCCTTCCCCTTGGTGGGGAATTGGTGGGGGGCAGTAGGGATATGTCTTTGAGTACTCTGCGCTTTATGCGGGACCTAGGTGACTTGGGTGGGGCGTGGGAAAATTGGGGTGCGGCTCCCAGAAGGGGGGTTGGGGGGGGAGCTCGGGAAATGGTAGGCTCAAAACGGGCACAATTCCCCCCTTTTTTAAAATTTTAAAGGGAATGTCTCAAAAAGGAAGATCCCCTTATTTATCTATGTATATTCAGTCAAAAACATGCCCCAATCAACAAACATTTAAAATTTAATTTAGCCTGTTAAAAAGGTGGCACCGAGTAAACGTGTGGGGTTTTTTTGGGGCTTAATTTTTCCCTGTCTTTATACGAGTACTATTTCGCTAAAACCCGGGCAAAGGGTTTTAATTTTTTTAATTGTATTTTTATTAATGTCCATTTTCCCCGATTTGTTTTTAAAACTGCTTACACTTTGGGGCTTGGGACAAGCAGAGTCAATGCCTTCATATATAATAAAGGGTTTTAAAGGGTTTTGATTATTCCTTCTCGACTTGTTTTATCGCCCCGCAAGGGGTTGGGATGAAATCCCCAAGGGGGGTAGGGTTGCGAAAAATTAAGGGTCTGATTTTTTGTCTTGTTGTTTTCGACCCACCAACTGACCAAGGAAAAGGAAAATCAGGGAAAAACCCTTTAAAACTAATTAAGGTCTAACTATTCGTCTTGATTTGTTTTGTCGAGCCCCCAAAAGGTCCCGGGTGGAATCATCAGAGAAAATTCATTGCAAAAATTTAAAGGGTCTGATCTATTCCTGTCTGACTTGCTTTCGAGCCCAAAACTGCGTCGGTAGAGTCATTGGGAAAAAAACCATTGCACAGAATTCAAGGTCATGATTTATTCATGTCTCGACGTTCTTTAACCCCAAATTGGGTTTGGGTATAGTCATGGGGAAAACCATTCGGGGGGGGGTTGCGATACCAAATAGATTCAGAGGTTTGGGGGCAAGGATCACAGTATCACACCTTATTCTGCCCCGAGAGGGATGCCTGTCACTTTTGCCCTCACCAGAAATTGGCAAATTTTATGGGATGGGGGAGGGTCCCTACGACGAATTAATCCCCCCAATAAAAAAAAAACTCCCACAAAAATTTCCCCCCCCGGGGCCCAAAAACACAAAAAAAAAACCCCAAACCCAATAAAATGGTACAACTAAAAAATTAAATGGGGCACTTTTTACAGGAAGGAACAAGTTTGGACAAAATAAACCCTCAATGACCCCATCCCTACCCACCCTTTAAATAAAAACCCCCGGTAAAAAATCACGAAAAAACTACTAAAAAATTAAATATATGCAAAAAAAAAACGAAAAAAACTGTATCCGGGGGAATTTAAATTTACTAACGCAAAAAGAAAAATGGGAAAAGGTAAATTTGAATAAAATCATCATTCACGTGGAAAGATTTTAAAAATCATTAAATAAAAATTCCCCCGGGAAACCCCCAATTTAAATTTCAAACTGACCCCCGGGGCACCCCCTCCAGTCCAGATTGTGTCGTTTTGGGGTTTTAGCCTGAAACACCGTTTGTGGGTTGTTATGTTTTATTTGTGTTTTTTTTAGCACAGGTTTTTTCAGGCTAAGATATTTTTTAATTTAAAAAAGTTAATGGGGAAGGTTAGTTTAGTGGTTATGCTATTTTTGCTAAGGGGGAGGGGAAAAATATTTGGGAAAAACCCCCCTAAAGCACCCGAAGGGGTTTTTTGAAAGGTTTCCCCTGCACAACAGCCCGTTTATTGAAAGGGTGCGCTTTAGACCAAAAGGGCACCAAGATTGTTGGGTTTAAAAACCCCGAGGGAAGGGGGTCAAATCTAAGGTCGCCCACACTAATGTTTTTTTTATTTTCCCACCGGGTTACTATGAAATATTTACCCGGCGGGAGTACTATGTTTTTATCCGACCGCCCCGGGGGCTCCCCGACCGGGGACACTCCTCCCCGCTTTTAAAATTTCCTATTCCCATGTTTCTTTTTTCCCTCCTTTTTTTGCTTTGCTTTCCTCCCCTTTTTGTACTGTATTATTTTTTTAACGCCCTGGCGACCCAACATGTGCTATGGGGTGGGTTTTTTACCCTATTTTCCCCCCCCAAACCCATGGTTTCAGTCTTTAGCCCGCCGGGGGCCCTTTTTTTTCTTTTTGATTTTGATTTTGTCCCCGCGTCCCTTTTTGAGAGCCCTTGGGGGTTGGTTTTTTAATGTCTTTTATAAATTTTTTTTGTTTATTATGTTTTTAGTATATATGTGTCACAATAATGAATAAACGCTTACAAACAAACAAGTCCCAAGGTGGTCTGGGCCAAACTTACCTTCCCGTTGCGGGGATGTTGGGCTACTTTTGCACCGGTCCCCTTTATCCCCAACCCAAAAAACGCGGCTATTATGTTCACACGCGGGGAAAGGGGGCCCCGCACCACTTGGTGGAGGGTACTTTCGGTCCATGGGCGCCGTATCGGTGGTGGGGTGACCCCGGGCGAAAGCAGTTGGGGCCCCCCCCCTGCGTTCGGCCCGGGGGAAGGGGGGGGGGCATGTTGAAGCGGCTCCTCTTTTTGCGCACGGTATCCCTTTTGAAAACGACACAAAATGGGTTTTTTGCTTGTTTGGGTTCCCTTTCTTATTCCGCTCCGTATTCTTTATCTACCTAGATACGTACAAAAATTTCCGTCTTTCCCCCGGTTCCTCTTGATCCCCGGGGGCCCCCGGTCCCCAAAAAACGTTTTGCCCTGTAGGCCTCCCACCCCTTTGGCAGCCCCTCCCCCGGGTGGGGGAGAAATTTTTCACCACCAGGCCCTCCAATTATGCAGGGGATCGGGGATTACACGCTCCTGGAACCCCGCCCCCCAACGGGCGGGGTGAATCCTTCATCGACGGGGGAGTGATCAGTGAATCTGGAGAGTCGTACCCCCTTCTAGTCGGGGGAAATGGGGGGGGGGGCCAACGGGGGTTGCCCCCGTATGGGCAGTTCAGGGAAAGTCCCGGGGGAGCCCGGTGACGTACGGGCCCCCCTAGTGATAACCAAACGGTAATGTGCGTGGGTGACATATACCCACCCCCTTTTAAATAGGATTTGTCCCCCTTTTTTGGGTTAAAAAACCTTGATTTGTTTTTTTTTTTCGGGACATGTTATTAATAAAAAAAGGGGGTTGGGAAAAAAATATTATTATTTCTTTATTTTTTTTTGTAAAAAATGTTTTTTAAAATTTTAAAAAGTTAAAAAAATTAAAAAGAAAGAACTTGTGAAATGCGGGGGGTTTGTTTCCTTATTTAACTCACAACTGTGCTTTATAAACATTCGAAGGGCCCCGGGAAAACCCTTGTAGATTTAAACCCCTTCATAGCGTTTATTTATTTAATGTTAATTTTAACGCCCCCCCCCGTGGTGTTATAGGGTTCTGGAGGTGGAAATGGGGGACGACCCAAAACCCCTTTTGGCAAAACCCTCCCCCCCCCCCCCCCCTTGGCCCTTTTAGAACCCCCATTTTTGGAACGGGTTTTTTTAAAAAAAATTCCGTTGCCCTTTTTTGTAATTTCCCAATAAGGCCCCCGGGGTTAAATTTTAATGGGGGGGTTTATTCCCTTTTTTAAGTCAAAATGTGCATTTAAAAAACTGGGGGGTGGGGTCATCCTTTAAAATTTTAACCCTTCATGCGTTAGATTAACTTACGTTATTTTAAAACGCGCGTGGTTTTTATGGGGTTTTTTGGGGTGGAAATGGGGGACCCCAACAAACCACCGCCAGCTAGGGGCCCCCTCCAACCAACGCAGCCCCCCGCCCCAGGGGGAAGGGGGTTCCCCCCCGGTCCCTTTGGGTTACATCTTCCCCCCCCCCTCTACACCAGGGGGAGGGGTTCGAGCCCGGACAGGGAAAGGGGGGCCATGAGCGCAATAAGGACCTTTTCAGGGGGAAAAACCAAATTTATGGCCCCTTTTAAGGGTGGGTGGTGCAAAAAATGGGTCCCTTTTTCTTTTAAGAAAATTTAAACAATTTGGGGGCTTTTTCTTTTATACGGGGAAAATTCCCCTCCTTTTGGGGCCCCCCACAACAAACGTGCAAAATAGGGGTTTTGAAGAAAAAATTTACAATTTTCCATGGTTAAGCCCAGGGCTTGGCCCCCTCCCCACTGGCTTATTTTTAAAACACTGATAACGTAACCCCGGTATGTATATTTAGGGCGAGCAGACCGCTAGACAACATGTAAAAACGAAGCGGTGTTAGAAAAATTTTTGTTTTTGAGTAGCCCCCTTTACGTTAAACTCCCCCTTTTAAAGGGGACCCGCGGGGGGGTACATAAATGTAAAAATTCCCCCCGCACCTTTTACCGCAAAAAAAAAGGGATCATTAGATTCAAAAGGGTGACTCTTTCCCTTCCCCGTTTTTGGTTTTGTGTCAAAGTATATTACAATAAAACCCCCGGATTTGGACGAACCCCTTTTAAAAAAATTAAAAAGGGGGCCGAAATTAAAAAAACTAAAGCAAAATTTATCCTGCCCCCGTGTTTTATTATTGACCGCGTTTACCCCCCTTGGGGTTATACGACTTACGATTTTAAAGGAAGGGGTGATTGTGAGAGAAATAAGGGCCCCACTTTAAGGGGGAATCCAAGGGGGTGGGCCGGGGCGTTCCCCACATTACAAATGTTTGAAAAGGAAGGAAGGGTTTGGAAAATCGAAAATTTTGGGACGGGGATTAAACCCCCCCCCACACGAATCTGACACCTTCCCCCCTACACGGGCCCCCATCCCGGGGAATTTTTGAAATGGGGGGGGCTCACAAATGAAAAAATTTCAAACAACCTCTCTATACAAAACACGGTGTTTGGGACGTGGGGGAACGGTTATATGGGGGCCTCTCCCCCGAAACTTTCCCTTTGGGGGCCCCTTTTTGTTTTTTCACGGAAAACAAAACCATTTGAGAAAAAACATTTTAACCCCCTTTTAGTGGGGATTTTTCCCAATGCCTTTTTTTTTTTTTTATCATAAAATCCAAATGGGGATCCCGTAAAAATGCTACGTAAACGGTTTGTCGAGCCGACGTGGTTGTAAAGAGGGGGGTTTTGGTTCAAAAACCGAGGGCTTTGAAAACCCAAAAACCCCCCCCGGTTTTTTTTTCGGGGGGTGGGGGGGTTTTTGTTTAAAAAGGGTTTGCGAGATATGGGGGCAATTTTCAGTTTGGAAAGAAAAATTATTCACTAGGTGATGGATTTTTGAGGGAAGCATTCAATTTCCCTTTGGGGTTTTTTTTTTATATAAGCAAGCCCACAACAACACGGGGGAAAAAAGCAATTTATGTTTTTTTCTTGATTTTAAAGGGGCCCAAAAACGCTTTAAGGGGGGGAGTACTTTAAACCACCCATGTTCGTTCAAAAAGTTTTTTAAAAAGGGTGTTTATATAGATAAAAAACTATCTTGCAGATTGGGGGGGGATAGGAAAGTTAAGGGGGAAACCCCCAAGGCCCAAAATTTTTAATTTATAACAAATTAAGTTTAAATTTAAGGTATCACCCCCCCGGGGATAACAAAAACTATGATGGAATTTAAAATTTTAATACATGATGGAGGTTTAAAAAAAGGCCCCGAATTAAATGAAGGGGGAAAATCAGTCCATCTTTTGGGCCCCCCCCATTTATTGACCATGAATTTCTCCCGAGTCGTGTCCAAATTCCCCAAAATTTTGGGTTGGCGATTTGGCCGGGGGAATTTCCCCCAGTTTTAATAAAAAAAAAAAAACCGGGGTATGGGGTCCTTGCCGCCAAACGGGTTTGCATCGGTGAGATTCTTTGGGGGAAAGGGCACTTTTTAAAGGGTAAAAGCTTTCAAAAAAATTAGTCTTTGATTTTAAACCGGGGGGGAACGTATTGGTAAAAAATGTAGAGATTAGGGGAAAGGCCCCTAATTAGAACATGTCGGGAGAAGCAAAGGGGGATCTTTGAAGGGGTACATAGCTGGGGGCCCCTGTTGGTTTTCCCCCCAAAGATTTTAAAGGGAAATTTTTGGGTTTATCCCTAAGGTTTCGGTGGCAGAAACATGACGCCCTTTAAAGCTTGCGGGGAGGCCCCAACGCGGGTCCTATTTTATGGGGGTAACGGCCGGGGGAATTTTTGGTTGGGGCCGTGTACGGCTTTTTTTAAAGCTGGAGATACCCCACTTCTAGTTCGGGGGTTTTTTTGGGCCGGGCCCCCTCTTTTTCCCCCTGACCCCACCCCCTCAAAAAAATCCCACAACCCAAACCCCCTTTAAAAAGCGACCATGTTTTTGGGAAAAATTTTTAAAGAATGGGGTAACTCGTGGGTTTTGGGGAGTGCATTTAAGCGATAAAACACATAAGGGGAAATTGCAGCAATTTGTATCGGACGGGTTTTATCCAAGGAACCTCTCGCCAGGGGGCTTTTTTTGGGGGGCAAATTTTACAAGCTTTCCCGAAAAAAACCCTTTTTGGGGGAAAGATCAAGTATTGGTTTTTGGGGTTTTTTGTTCCCCACTTTAAAAAACAAAAAATACCTTGGCCCCCCCAAAATTTTTATTGGAACCCCAAATTTTCCTCTTTGATAAGTAGAATTAGCCAAAAATTTGTAAAGCCTCCCTGAGATATATTCTGCCTTTTTCCCCACCGGGCACACAAGCAATGTTTTATTTGTGGGAAAAGCGGGGGTTAAAAAACCCAAAGGGGGTGAACAACGAAAAAAAAATCGCTGTTGAGGGTTTTGGGGTTGACAACCGGAAACCCTTGGAAAAAAGGGAAAACCTTGAAGCAAATGCATGAAGGGGGGGCAATGTACTTTTATGACCGTCAACGCTTTGGCGCCTTTTTTTCCCGGGACATTGAATTTTTTTTAAAAAAATTTAAAAAGAACCCGGGGTGGCCCCGAGTGGGTACACAGAGGGAAAAATTATCAACATTAAAATTTTTGGGGAAAGGGAAAGGGGGGAAATAGATTTGGGTCGTTTGAAAAAACCCCCGGTTTCCCACTCGGCAAAATTTTTTTTAAATTCCGGGGGGAATTTGGGAAAAACCCCATTACCCCCTACCTTTTTTTCAACGACTATCAGGGGGGCCACAATACCTCGGATCCCTACCGGGGCACTCTGTTTAAAATGTTTGTTTCAATTACAAAGGATGCGCGTGACGTTGCGCCCTAACCCTTTTCAGAGTAAAGGGGGGGGCCCCCTACCCCGCTAGGCTAGGGTTGCACTTATAACATCCTTAACAATTGGGGGGCCCCCCTTTTTATCATATAAGATAGGTTTATTCACCGAACGCCCCCCGGGTTGGGTCCGGCCCAATTTTTTGGGGGACCACTTTTAAAATTTTGGGTTACGGTCCGGGGGAACTACATTCGTCTTTTACGGCGGCCCAAAATTCCTTCCCCGGGTTTGGGGGGGGGCCCTACCAAAAAAAAAAAGGGGTAAAAGGTTCGCGGGATCCCAAAACTAGGAACGGAACGATTTAATTTTTTAAATTTGAAACGTGGGACCCCAAAAGGCGGGAAAAAACATCAAACCGAAAAAAAATTTTAAGAAAAGGGTTTTCACTGTATTTCCCCTTTTTCAAAAAATCTACCAGCCCTTTTCACCAAACGCCCCAAAAAAGTATTTTAAAAATTCCGTTTGGGGTTTAAGTCCCCCTTAAACGGCCCCCACGAATAAAAGGGGGTTTTGACGGGAAAAATTTTATTTTTTTTTTCTATAAATTTCCACTGAATAATTTTTCAAAGATTTGAGTTTTTTTTTTTTTTTTTTGCATAAAAAAATATTTTTTTTTTTTTTTTTTTATACCCCGGGTTTTCTTTTTTTATTTTTTTTTTTGCCCCCCTCCTCCCCCACCTGTTTTTTTCTAGCAATTTTTTATTTTATTTTTTATTTAAAATTTTTTATTATTTTTTTTTTAAATCTAAAAATTGTTTGTTAAAAATTTTTTTTCTTTTTTGTCAAAAATAATAAAGATTAACATTTTTTTTTTTAAATCTTTCAAATTATATTAAACGTTATATTTTATTTTATTTATACCCGGGGGTATTCCCCCCCTATTTTAAAAAATTTACGAACTTTTCATGGTTTAAATAAATATTGTAAACAAAAAACCCTTTGTTTTTATAAATTTTTTTTAAAAATTTTAGAACTTTAACTTTATTACTTTTTTTATGACCAAAAAAATATTGAAAAATTGTTTTTTTGTTTTAACACCCCCCCGACCCTTCTACCTATAAAAAAAGCTCATAACTTTTATATTCAAAATTATGGATTAGTAAACATATTTTGGGCCCATCAAAAAGGGCCCCCTTCCCCGGGTGGGGGAAATCCATTTTGAGCAGACTTTACCAAAAATTGGGCACAATTGTGACTTAAATTTTAAAAAAATCCAGGTTTTATTTTTAGGCAACGGGGTTGAAAAGAGGGACAATCCCCCTTTATTTGAAAGGGGGTTTGCCAAAAAAGGTGAGTCTGTAATGACCTCCCTGATTTCCGGGAACACCGATGGGGAAGAACGAATGGCGTTGATTTTTCACCAAAGGATGCCACATCAAAAATTAGCGTCATGTACCTTACACAAAATATATTCCATCAGGGCAAGGGCCAAAGAACATTTCCCTTTAAAAACGATTTATATCGGTTTTTAAAATCCCAGGGATAAAGCACGATTAAAACCCTTGCAGACAATCTGTCCTAAAAAATCCCCTTTTTACAAGATCTACAAGTACGCCTCACGGTAATATTGAAATTTCAAAAAGGTAACCCAGAATGGTTCGAATATAGAACCGCACAAAGCGGTGCTGCGTTATCTACGGGGCAAAAGCTATAAAAAACCGACACTTCCCGCTTACAGTCATTTCAAACCAGAGTCTCAAGGTGCAGAAGCGGGCCCCCTTGCTAGTGCGATGTATCGCATGAACCCGAAAACAACGAGTCCCCTTGATGAAAAGGGACAAGAAATGGTTGACTCTTTTTGCGAGTTGCCTCAACATTTTAAAAGGGCGGGTACCGCTAAAAAATGCACAGAAACAAAGTTACGTGTCACAAGCAGGTGTTGCGCAAGCGGTCAAACGAGGAAGTGGGGAAGAAGAAGAGACGACTATCGTTCAGAAAGGAGGGGTTTTTGCCCTTACTTTTAGCCCCTCTAATCAGGGGGTCCCGGTTCTTATTCAAAATAAATAATGGAACACACAAAAGATTATATTTGGGTCCCCGGAAACATTACACCGTTACGGCAAACCAAACAAACGGCTTCGGCAACAATCTAGTGGTCTCCGAGTTGGACAAGGAAATGGAAAAAATCCTGTTAAAAAATTGACGACAAGTCTAAATGGCTTTTACCAACAAGTTTACAGCGCTATTTAATTTAGTCAACACCCCTCCACCATCTGAAACCACCACCCCCCCCCCCCTGAAGTTTTCTGTACTTCCATCCCAAGTTCTTAATATGACCAGCAGAGGCAGTAAAAAACCGAATTTTACTAGAACATATTAAGTCGGGCGGCTCTTTGGGTCAAATGGTGAAGTGAGTATTCAAGATACACCTCTTCGTGGAACCAATATGTGGATTTAGTCAACGATCTGGTCAGAGCAAGAAGACACAGCGAACCGTAGGGTGCGAGATTTTCTCACGGCGCTGCAAAATATAAACGTTCCGAAAGAATTTATTGTGAACCCGAAACGTTTGGCACCCATTAGAGATCCGACGCCCGTACTACACCACTTAGTCCGTCGCAATGCCCAAAGAAGAAGAAACTGAAGAGGGGGATGAAAACGGTGGCTGCCGTTCAGAGCTTAATGGAACGTCTACCGACATCTACTACGACCCTTCTCATCCTGCAGGGTTTGCAGGGGTGGCGTCGCTCATAAAGGCGTCAAAAAAGATCCCGAAAAAGTACGAGAATGGCTTCGTGCGCAGGACGCTTTATACCCCACACAAACCTGTGCTAAAAAAAAATTTCCACGCAAAAAGTACGTTGTGTCAAACATTGACGATCTCTGGGAAGCCGATCTCAACGATATGAGAAGTCTCAGAAAATACAACGACGGTGCAGTGTACTTGCTCACCGCTCTCGACGTGTTTAGTAAGATGGCCTGGGCGAGACTTTCCATCAAGACGGGGAGTCGTGTGAGAGACGCCCTTTTGGGACATTTTCATGCAAGACGGCCGTAAACCTCTAAGTATACAGACGGACAAGGGACAGAGTTCACGGCACATCTGTCCGGAAATTTCTCAAGCAAGAAGGCGTGCATTACTACACCACTCAAATCCAGACGTGAAGGCAAGCTCGTGGGACGGTTCAATAGAACTCTGGAAGGACGCATGTGGCGTACTTTACAAAAATAAACGTATCGGTATGTGGACGTCCTCAAGCTCTAGTCGACGCTTACAACGGCTCCAAGCATTCCAGTATCAATATGGCGCCGCCCGACGTTTCAGAAAACTAAGGCTTAAGTCAGAGATAATCTGTACGGCAAAAGGCGTCCAAAGCTCGAAGCCTAAATAAAAGTCGGTGACACGGTGGTATTAGCAATCCAAAATGCTGTTTGAAAAGGGCTACGAAAGCATTGGAGCGAAGAGATTTTCAAAGTCGTATGTCGTGTTGAGACTACTGTCGTCTACAGACTCACCGATCTTGACGGCGAAGAAGTGGAGGGGACGTTTTACGAACCTGAGTTTGCAACGCGTACGTCTCCTGAAACTTTTAAAGTTGATAAAATACTACGTGTCAAGGGTAAAGGCGCCAGAAAGAAAGTGTACGTGCAGTGGAAAGGTTACCCCGCCAAGTTTAATTCCTGGATTCCCGGAAGTTACGTCAGCGCACTACATGAGGACCAATTTTACATCACTTTGCCGAGCGACAGCTCTATGGGATATTTCCCAAAAATACCCTCACGAATTTCACCCGAACTTCCTTACCATCTTACACTCGAAGGGCGGTGGGAAGTCACTCTGGCTGAATTTAAATATCCCCTGTTCTTTCACCACCGTACCCGAGAGTCAAAATATTGTATGCTAAACCTGGGTGGACGCTAACGGCGTGGAACAAATATTCAAGGATCATATCCCTGCTGGAAACTACAGCACTATCCATGAATTGATCAAAGCTCTAAACGAAGTAGAGGTTTTAAAGGGGATTCCGGGAGTTGTATTCAATACAACAACCCCAACAAAAAAAGTGAAGTTATCTCTTCTTCACCAAATATACAACAAACAACAACAACCCTTCGTGCCCTAATTAGGTATTTCTTTTCAGCTTTCATCAATATAAGTCCAAGACTTCTCTGATGTAACCACCACCAAGTTGCCCCGGCTGCCAGCAGCCCAGGCTGAAATGACTTGGGAAAACCCCCTGTATGCGTTTTCACCTGCATCCAGGAGTGGGAGGGCCCCCCTGCAGTGGGTGTTCACCAGTGGGGGAGATGGAGTTTAGCCGCGACAGCAGCCGGTCCAGCGTCCGGGGCCCGTTACCGCGCCCCAGCCGCCGTGCCACCGCCACGTTCCCCAGCAGGGACCACGGGGAGGTATCCACCCCGATTTTCATCGCCTCCGTGACTAACTAATCTATATAGAAATATCTCTGTAAAAATAAATACTCTCTGCCTCTTACAGGGTCTCTTTACAGGGTCACCCTTTGCCTCAACTTCATCACTATAGTACGGTATTCACCATTTACTCGCCCAGCTCCCTCGCTTCCTCGTGCTCCATCTCTCTTTCCCTGTCCTCCTCTCCGCCTCTCTCATTTTCCCGATTCTCGTGGCCGTGCTCACAAATTTCCTGAAAATTTCAGGGCTCTGCGTCATTGTCCTCAGGCCTCCATCTCCATCCTCTCTGCACCACTTCTCTGTACAATTCCTGTCTTATTTGCTCGTATCTCTCACACTCATACATCACATGCCTTGCGTCCTCCGCCACATCGCACAGCTCACACATCGGATTCTCACCAATCCCAAACGAGTGGAGTTTGGCCCCGAAGTCCCGTGTCTGCTAGGAACTGGGTTGAGTAATGGTTTCCAATATCTTTCCTCTTGCTCACTCTCACTCTCACGTCTCTGTAATAAGAGTACGTGACTCTCCCTGTCGTGGCGTTATCCCACTCCATTTGCCACCTTCTAATAGTCTCCTCTCTCCTCATCACCCGGCTTTGTGCCTGTCTACACCGTTCAACTTATCTCTCCACAATCTCCACCTTTCCTCTATGTACAGGTCGATAGGTTATCGCACCTGCAATCCCCCTCACTGCTTCGTGGGACATCGTCCTATAACCTTTGGCTACAGCGAGCAATAGCTTCCTCTGTGTGCTCATCATTATCCGTCTGCTTTTGCCTCTCTGGGCATCCTCGCCCCACACCTCACATCCGTATACGAGTATTGGTTCCACCATACCTTTGTACATTCTGTACAGAGCCTCACACGAGTAACCATAGTTCGCCTTCGCCAGGTTCTTAAGCTTTGCAAATATTATTTTAGCTTTTCCACATACCGACTCTATGTGCCTTTTGTAGCTCGGTCTTTCTCCGATCACAACTCCGAGGTACTTGACTTCCTTACGTATCTTATCCTCTCACCGTTCATCCTCACCACTGGATATCTTTCTCCGCCTAGTACCCCTTTCAGGAGCATGATCGCCGACTTGGCACTGGAAAACATCAGCTTATTCCGTTTTCCCCATCTTTCCACTTTCCTTAGCGCATACTCAGTTCTCCTCTCCAAGCTCCTTCTCGTGTCTGCCTCTATCAGCAGCAACACATCATCCGCATAAGCCAATACTTTCCCATTCACTCCGATATTCGATCTTAGTAGCCTATTTATCAGTACGTTCCACAAGAGTGGACCTAGGACTGATCCTTGTGGCATCCCTTGGTCGGCACCTTCACCCTCCTTACACCTTCTATTTCCAATGTCACCTCCTTCTTTCGAAGTAGTCCTTCACCAGCCTCCATATATCTTTTGGGCATCCAGCCTCCCTCAGCTCCCATAGCACCTGGGGCCACCATGCGTTATCAAACGCCCCGGCTATGTCGAGGAATAACCCCAGGACGTATCTACTACTCGAGTCCCCAACCTCTTCCTCCATCCTCACTAGGGCATCCACCGTCCCTTTCCCTTTCATAAAGCCGTACTGCCTGTCGCTCATATACCCAACTGCACTCATATGCTGCTCTATCCTCCGAGCAATCATCTTTTCTCCGATCATACCCAATACCGGGATCAGATGTTACCGGCCTGTACGACTTTATTTTTGTCCGATCTTTATCATCCCCTTTCAGGAACACCTTAAGGTTTCCTCTTTTCCACCTATCCGGGAATCTTCCCGTGGTCAGGGCTCTGTTCATTATCCCCCGGTACTCCTCGACACAGCCTATCAGTGCCCCTTTTGCCAGCTCCGGTTGTATTCCATCCATACCTGGTGCTTTCCTGTTCCTCAACCTCTTGCGCGCCATCTCCACCTCGTCAGTGGTGAACTCCGGGGATCTCTCCTCTCCATCCCATGTCTCCGTTCCCCTTCTAATCCGTTCATGGTAATTCTCGTCCGTTTCTCTGCTATCGTCCGGAGGAGTTCCTTCAACATCATCTCCACGGTTTCTCCTATGTCCCTGGTGTATGTCCCATCCGCCTTCACTAGGCTTGTTAGCACCGTCTCACCTTTCATTTTCCCATAATTACCTTGTACACCTTACCCCAAGGGTTATCCGCCTCTTGGGAGACAAGTTCTTCCCACTTCCTCCTCTTCTCCTCCCGGACTCTCCTTACGTATTCATTCCTCTGGTGGGCATATTCTCGGCTTAAGAATCGGACCCACGCC
The DNA here is from genome assembly GCA_039000515.1 of Timema cristinae. Classification (NCBI taxonomy): domain Eukaryota; kingdom Metazoa; phylum Arthropoda; class Insecta; order Phasmatodea; family Timematidae; genus Timema; species Timema cristinae. Next base: position 30,995 of record JBCFYV010001234.1, on the reverse strand, counting down.
TCATCGATCTCTTCTCTTTGTGCCCTCCTCCGAGCCTCGTCTAGCTCTCTCCTCGCTCTGTTCTTTCCCCGTTTCATCCTTGACAGCTCTTCTGTCCACCATTCCCCTCCGCCATCTCCTCCTCTTTTCTTCCTCTGGAGGCACTCCTTACGGTTTCCATTATTGCCAATTCCAGTGCCTCCGCCATCTCTTCGACATTTCCACCTACTGGCATTGCCTTTTCCACCCTCCTTTGGAGTGCCTCCGTGAATCGCGGCCAGTCCGCATTCTTAAACTTGTACCTTATCTTTTCTCTCCTCTGTCCGTTTGGGCCTTCTCTCCGTCTCCTTTACACCATGAAACCGATGAGCCGGTGGTCCGACTCTATCTCGCCGATTCTTACTCTCCAGTCCATCATTTCTCCCCACATATCTTCCGTCCCCAGAGTTACATCCACATTCGACGTCATACCCCTGGTGTTGCAGAAGGTCTCGGGCTGTCCAGCTCTGTTCATTACTCTCATCCTGTTGGTGAGGATAAAATCCTCCATCACCTCTCCTCTCTCGTTTAGAATTCTGTCGTGCCATAGCTGCGATCTTGCATTTGCATCCATTCAGATCACCGTTCTCTCACCGCCTAGGTCTCTCAGAGTTTCCTCCAGGCCCCCGATATGTATCTCAATGTCTTCACTCGGGTTAAAATAACAGCTGGCCACGTAGAAGCCGTCCTCGCCACTTCCTATCCGAGCCACCACTCTGCTACTCTCCGAGAGATATCCTACCATCAGGCATTCCGCCCGCCTTACAACTATAGCACTCCAGATCGCGCCATTTTCATTACTTTTGAACAGAGCTTTACAGCCCCCGACCACCACTCTACCATCTCGGTGGTATGGTTCCTGTATGGCCGCAACTTCCACGTTATTCAACCTCATGTACCTTTCAATTTCCGCCATTGCCGAAGTTAGATCGCCCCACATTCACCTGGATCACCTTACAGCCCATAGTCCACTCTTCTGTCTGCTTCGTCTAGAGCCTTCTGATAAATCGGGCACTTCCGATCCGCCACATCGTGGCGGTCGTCCCTCTTTGCCCTCCGGCAATTGATGCAACTGCCCTTGCCCCTCGCCACCTTGCACTCGGCTGGCCCATGCTCCTCACCACATCTCGGGCATGCCAGCTTTTGTGCGCAATGCCTTGCTATGTGCCCATATGCCTGGCACTTGAAGCACCGGGTGGCCTCGACATGGTCCTTCACCCTGCACCTCCGCCAGCCCAGATACACATATCGCCTTCCCCTCAGCCAGTTCCTTATTCTGGGGCTGCAGGTCACCACCCAGTGATCGACTTCCCAGTCGGGCCTTCCATACTTATGGACACACCTGAAGTTCTTAACGAACTCCTCAAGGCCCACTCCACTGTCCTCCATATTCCTTTCGTGAACCTCCTTCACGATCTCACTCTCCTCTCTACCCTTTTCGACATCGTAAATCATTATTCTGGGCTCCCTAGTCCCAGCCTCCACTACCTTCAGGCCTGCCTCACCCAGGTCTTTCTCTAGTAACTTGGCCTTTTGCTGGGGTGTTTCCACCTCCAGCACCACACCTTCCCGTATCCGTCTGAGATTTTTGACGTTAACCCCCATTTCTCTGGGTTTTAAGGCCCCCTTTAATATCTCTTTTACCTCTGCCCCGTTCTTCTTGCCATCGGTCCCCCTTACGATGACAAGATTCGCCTCTGGCCTAACCTCTTTCCCGGTGCTTAGGCTTGGGACGTTAAGCCTTTCTTTGCCAGCCACCTCCGCATAGCTGGGCACCTCTCGGCCCCTTCTCTCCCCGGCATCTGCTCTCTTTTCTCCCTCGTGCCTTCCCATCCACTCGATTATCTCTTTCCTTTCCGCCTGCCTGGCCTCCAGCCCTATGACTTTATCCATCAAGTCATTAGCCATCACGCTCATTTCTTTCATGATGAGCCGTACTTTTTCCTGGGCCAGAAGCGAGAAGCCCTTGCTCTTCACTTGGCTTGCCACGATTCTCTCCATCTCAGCCTGGTACATGTTGTACCTCCGCCTCGTGTCCTTCTCGGCTCCGATGCTCTCCAGGGCATCCACAAATTCCTTTTCAAGGAAGCTTCGCCTATAGTACTTGGGGGGAGTGCACCTCTCCCCCTCTTCCTCCGTTCCTTCGGTGTTTCCACCTTCCTTCTCCGATTCCGTCTCTATAGCCCTCTCAGCGGCTACCTCCATGATGGTCCTTTCCGGCCTTGCCGCCTGACCATCTGAGCTACCACTCGGGCTCGCCTCTACTTCCTTTACCTTCTGCCTTCTTTCCATTTCTAGCCTACACAGCCTCAGCTGTGGGGCCCTCACTTTGCCTGGGTCCGTTACAGGCTTATCCTTATTCTGTCCTTCCTCCGGACCTTCCTTCCCACCTTTAGGGCTCCTTTTGGTCGCCCTCTCTCTGGTCTTGCGTTTCTCTTTTCTCTTGGCTACCTCCCACTCAGTGTCCCCCTCACTGGCGGAGTTACTCTCCCTTTCCGCTGGAACTTTGTCCTTTGCACGTCTTTTTCTCTCCAGTTTACGCCCCGTTCCGCCGTTCTCGGACGGCATCTTGTTTCCTGATAGATTATACATTTTCCCTTTTCTGTATAGCCAGCGCATCGTAGACAAGGGAGCGGGCCGGAATAGTCAGGAACGGGTATACCCTCGGGATGATACCCTACCCCAGTTCCCCGGGGCCCGACCTCCGTTTGCCGATCCCGGTACTCTCGGACGGACCGGGCTCGCTCGTTGCGGTGCGGGGTCCGACCCCCGCACTCAATGTCCACTTCCTGGTCAGGGTCCGAAGCGGCTGGTCTCCGGTCCATCCCCGCAGCTGCCGCCTCGGCAGAGCTAGCTCACATCAGCTTCCCCGGCCACCGACGGAAACATATCGATGACTCGGTTCAGCACTCCCAGCGCGCCACGGTTAGGACCAACCTACCCCCATCGCGGGGGGGTCTCGTTTTTGACAGGAGGATCGACCACATCCTCCCAACCCTGGTGTACTGATGGGCTAGGGTTGCCATATTCACCAGCAGGTCTCGTTTTGACAGGAGGATCGACCACTTCCTCCCAACCCTGGTATACTGATGGGCTAGGGTTGCCATATTCATCAGCAGGTCCCGTGTTTGGCCTCGGAGCTGACCAGACTCCGTTAGCCTTCCCCTATCGAGGGGTGCCCCTTAGATTTTCGGACCGTGTCCGTGCATTTACTTTTACGGTTGGGTTGACTAGTCCCTCCCAACGTTCCTCTTTTACCCGGGCTTACGACCGGCTGTTCTTCCTTCACCTGACAGACCTCTTCGATTCGCCTTGCGGCTCCTCATATCGGCCAGCCCTGCTCAGGAAACAGGCAGAGTTACCAAATATACAGCTGTTGAGTCTATCAACTCAACTAAGTCTGCAGCTCGGTTTCGATCCTAAGACTAATCTGATAAAAGTACCAAAGTCTCCGTAAGCCGCCAACATTCTACTAGGCCTTCCCTCGCAAATGTACATATACACGGATAACGTCGAGCCTCAGCCCGTGGGTGACATTGTGGCACCTCTGTTACGTATCGTCGGTATCAACAACGTAAACTATCTCTACGGCATACATAAGACATTTAGCTACGACCCGTTGCACTACATGCCGGTGCTGAGAAGGGAAATTGAAAGCTTGTAAATCAATATAAGAACCGACACGGGTGAACCTGTACCATTCGAGTTTGGAAAAGTGTGCGTGAAACTTCATTTTCGGCGCTGCTCAACATGAACTGTCCCTACCAAAGATACTACCTCAACCAGGCTGGAACAGGAATATCTTCGATCTACCACGGTGTTCCCTATCAAAGAGGGCATGGGATAGGAAGTTTTTTCAGTGGTCTTTTCAAAAGCGTCGTACCGTTGCTGAGAAGTGGCGCTAAAGCCATCGGAAAACAGGCGCTTCATACGGGTATCGACGTGCTCTCCGAAGTTGCCAATCAAGGCGTCCTTTCAAAGAGGCCCTACGGCAACGTGTCGGCGAGGCTGGAACAAACTTGAAACGCAAGGCTGAACAGAAGATCAACACGCTGATGACCGGCTCAGGCTATAAAGGGCGTCGTAAGAAGCAACGACGTCATTCTAAGGTCGTCACCCGACGTAAAAAAGTCAAGAAAGACGCTAAATATATTTTCAGTTAAAATGTCGTTTCTACACCCCCAGTCCTGCGAGTGTGCCAGCAGTGAACTCGATCTCTTTTCCGTGCCACCCACTCAAACCAGTCTTGAAAGCGGCAATGGCTCCAGTACAAACCTGTCTCTTCCCTCACCGATGATTCACCCATCGAATTTACCGTTACCGGACAAGGCGAGTTCTATATCGATCTTTCACAGACTATGCTCTATCTCCGGGCGGCCATCATGAAACCCGATGGTGGCGCTTTCACAGAGGTGGATCAGATCGCTCCCGTCAACAATTGGCTGCATTCTCTATTCACGCAGGTGGACGTGTTTTTAAACCAAAAACAAGTATCACCGCCCAGCAACACGTATGCCTATATAGCGTACATTGAGACGCTGCTCAATTACAACAGCGAAGCCAAAAGAACGCATTTTACTTGCGGTCTGTGATTCGCAGACACCCCCGGAACCTTTGAGGAGGCTAACGCCAACAAAAAGGGATTTGAGGCCCGTCGCAGTCTCACCACAAAAAGTAAAGACGGTGGGTCTTTTGGGGTATCTACACGGTGACGTCTTTAACCAAGAGAAATACCTTTTAAACGGCGCCGAACTCCGAGTCCTGTTGGTCCGTTCCAGAGACGGGTTTAGTCTTATGGCGGTCCCTGAACTCCCTCACTTTAAGGTTCACATCGTTGAAGCCGGCCTTCTAGTGAGGCGTGTCAAAGTAGCACCTTCTATACTGTTGGCACACGCTAAAGCATTAAATGTCAGTCCCGCAAAGTATCCCATCACCCGTGTGGAAGTAAAAACTCTCACTATTCCTACGGGCGTGCAAGGGAAATCGCTGGACAACGTATTCACCGGCCAGTTACCCAAACGGTGCATCGTGGGATTTGTGTCAAACGCAGCGTTCAACGGAGACGCCACCAAGAACCCGTTCAACTTTCAAACCAACGGCATGAACCATTTCTCGCTGTACGTGGACGGGGAACAAGTACCGTCGAAACCGTTACAGCCCGATTTTTCAAACGGACACTATGTCATGTCCTACCACACGCTGTTTTCTGGAACGGGTATCCATTTCATGAACGAGGGTAGCGACATCACACGAGAAGCCTTCCCCAAGTGATATCATCTCATGGCTTTCGATCTCACACCTAATCTGTCCGCCCACATGACATCACATTGGAATTTGACGAGACACGGTTCTCTGAGCATCGAAGTGAGCTTCACCCGAGCTCTCACCGAAACCGTCAACTGTATCGTGTACGGGGAGTTTGCCAACATCATCACCATTGACAAGGACAGAAACGTTGTGACCGATTATGGAAGTTAATATAAACGGCTTCCCGCCCCTTACCCCCTTCATTTAAGCTATGGACGTCATTGTAAATTTCCAGAGCTTCATCGTCGACAACAACGAGTTTATCGTCAAGGAACTGAGTGTTTTATCTGTATGCGGCACATTACTTCAACATTGGGTGTTAAAACCTCCATACGCTATCGAAGAACTTTCCACCGATGCCCGAAAGAAAGCCGACTATATAGTCAACAATCTGCACGGTATCACCTGGGATTACGGTGATGTGGATTACAGCCTGCTCGAATCCCTCATCTCCCGTGCCACAGCGCGTGCAGAAACCGTCTACGTCAAGGGGTCAGAAAATAAAAAGTTTCTAGTCAAATACACGTCTACACCCATCGTAGATCTGTACGACAGAGGTTGTTCGTCACTGAAAACACTTAAATTGGATCGCACCATGTGCATGGCACATAGTTCTGTATGGAATTTTTGCTCTGCCTCTATCGTCTGGGGACTTCGAGACTGGATGATTGAAGATAGACACGCACACCATAAGACGTGCGCTGAAAACAAGTCCGTGGTTCCGTTCTGTACGGTCGGGTGTTTTCCCTGCTGATCAACTACCCGCAAGAATAGCTCTACCTGCCGCTCTAGTCATCAACACCGATCTGCACACCAAACCTGGGACGCTTTTGGTCGCCATCTTTATCGACAAGAACGGCGTGGGAAAATACTTTGACAGTTATGGTTTTCCACCGCGTATAAAGTCACATCTGGCATTTATACGCAAAAACACTTTTCGCACGTCCCATAGTAAGCTACAACTTCAAAGCATCCCATCAGACGTTTGCGGCCATTACTGTCTCATGTACCTTCTCTATCGCGCCCAGAACATTCCGCTGAAAACTTTCCAAAACCTATTCTCGCCCCCAATCATACAGCCAACGACGCTAAGGTGGTGAGATATTACAATAGATTTTTCAATACTGTAGGGGCATGTCGCCCTTCAAGAGGCCGTGTCCAGACGGCGTGCGCCTATAAAAGGACGTCCCGGCGGTGTGCCGGCCATAACTACTGAGCATCATGGAAGGTCAAGACGTTTGCGGTAGCAAAGCAAAGCCTGCGAAACCACTCGCCGTCACCAGTATTTTCAACACATTGTTCCCGATGGATGGAGTCGACGCCAAGCGAGTCATCGTCGGCATGAGTGTCAAGAACAACTTTACGCCCTATGTCCAACTAGAAAAATGTGGAGGGAACTGCGCCGTGTTTAACCGTACAGAATGGCAAGAACTGAGCACCTACAAGTCGGTCATATCAAAGTTTTTCACCAACACGCAACCTCCTCAGAAGATTAGTCTGACCAATCACGAAATCTCCCTGAGACGCATGTGCGGTGACCGTATGGTCGTCATCAACGAGAAACAAGAAACCGGAATCAAACGGGTCGCCTATCTAGCACCTAGCTGGGCGCGTCTTTGTGAGGTGTGGGACCTCATCGACGTCGCCGTCGACCGACGGGACATGTGGTCGACACCCGTCACCCGCTATTGCAACAATTTGATCGACACACTCGTCGTGGATGTATGCGACACGCTAACAGAATCGACGGATGTCATCGACCTAGAACAACCTACGGTAGAAACGCACATCAAAAACCTGGATCTTATCAGTGCTACTTACTATACACGTCAAGTCATCGGTTTGGACTATTACATGTTGGATTGTGAACTAAAAACAATTTTACTAACGCATCTAAGAGACACTGTAGAAAAACGTATGAACGAATATATGCATCATTCCTGTAAAAATGTATAATTGTGATGTTTAATAAATAAATATATATTTGTAACATCTGTGTTTTATTTACGAGTCCCAACTTGCCTTGTCTGCCCGACAACCGATGCTCCGGGTCAATATCTAATCTTGTCTCAACATGTCTTGTCTGCCCGCCAACCTGGCGCCAGGGAAAACCCACTGCCAGGGTCAATGACCTCAATATCTATTCTTGTCTCAACTTGTCTTGTCTGCCCGACTACCTGGCGCCAGGGAAAACCCGCTGCCCGGGTCAATATCTATTCTTGTCCCAACTTGTCTTATCTGCCCGCCAACCTGGCGCCAGGGTTGCGACATAACACGCAATGATTACGTCATTGGGAAAACCCAAGGTTATCGAGGTCACTTGTCACCCCGGCAGTCTGGCGTCAGGGTGATGAAGGAGGAGGGGGTCTCGGGAACCAATTACCACACTCTACCAACCAACCACCATAGCGCAAGTTTCACGCTGCTTGTTCCGGGACAGGGAGGAATAACCAATGTTCATTCTAGGCCTTGCAGCCGTAGCGCAAGCTTAGTGCCGAGCCCTCCTGCCGCAACGTCAAGGAATGTATGCCCATAAATAAACTACAACGCCCTATAACTACCTACCAATTAATTAATTAATTAACAACCAACATGTCCGGCGTATGCTAGCAATAAAAAACTACAACACCTCTATCCTACCAATTAACAATAATTAATTAACGATAATTAATAATTAATCAGCAAGAACCAACATGTCCAGGGTTTGTTGGGGGGAGGGGCAGGAGGAGGGGAAAGTATGTCAGGGGCGGGGGGCAGGAGGGGTGGGAGCAGGGGGCGTGAGGGGCGGGAGCAGGGGCGGAATAACGGTAAAAACCCAGCTGTGACGTAGTGGGCCAAGTGGTCGTGCTAGACTACTCATGAGGCTACTCTAGCTAGGGCTAAAAGATAGGGCTATAGTGTAATCGGTCAATGTAGGAGTTCTATACTCTGATTTTCATACAAATGAACATTTGGAACACCTTTTGGAACATACAAACATCATTTTTGCTGTAAACTTTGATAACAATTTATAATACTATTAGTTTTATTTATAGGTATTGATAATATCTACCAAAGTGACAGCTGAAGATAACATAATTTGACGTATGAATACGTGAAAGTAGAGTTAGTAACTTTTCAAGATGTCAGAAATGTATATTCTCCTAAGAACATATTTTCAACCCGCTTCGGTGGCCGGATGGTCTAACGCGCTACTCTCGTGTTAGATTAGACAGGGAAGAGAAGGAAATTGGTGTTTGATCCGGTCGGATGCACTGAGCTTTTTTCTAAATTGTTTTGCACTCTCAATCTAGGCAAATGGGGGTACACTTACTCTAAATTAGACCTTTCCAATCCCTATCACATTAGTTTTAATTAGTTATAGGCGTATTATCCCAAAGGGGCAGTAAGACGTAGTGACAAAAAATTTCAAGGTAAAGGGAGTGTACGTACCAAGTCCGAAATTCGTTTATTTAAATCATAAAAATATAAATTATTATTATTAGCACCGCGTCTTACTACCGTTCAGGTTTTTACGCAGAAATCATATAAAAACACACACACTTTATTAAAACATAAATCATATAAAAAACACACACAGAGACAAAACTTGTGGTATGGAATATCTTCTGAAGGGGAAATATAATTTATTTTTTCTATATAATTTGATAAGCCCGTTTTCGGTAATAAAATTACGAGGAAATGGTTGAACACATTTTCTTAAATGATCACTCATTTTCTCGGCTAGGAGTCAGGATGTCCGGAAAAATAGTAATTTTCTACGAAATTCCGATTTTTACAGTGAATTTTAAGTTTTTCATCCTTTGTTTATTCACCATGGAAACCGTTATTTTCTGCATGAATTTTTCTCTTTGGGTGCTGGTCATAACACACCTAAATTGAGATTCCTAAACGGGAAACATTTTTTAAAATTGGAATGTTGTTATTATTATTATTATATTATTATTATTATTATTATTATTTATTATTATTAATATTATTATTATTATTTTATTATTATTATTATTATTATTTAAGCCCGCGTCTTACTACCCATTCGGTTATACGCACTTACGCTAATGGGTAATGGTAAGGTGATTGTGAGATTAAATGAAGGACCTACAGTTTAACGTGGAATCCGAACCCGGTGGAGGCCTGGCATTCCCACATTCACAAGATGTCTTGTCAGAGGTGAAGGAAGGGTTTGGAAATCATTTAAAAATTTGTGCCGGGACCGAGGATTGAACCCGGGCCGCCAGCACAAAGTCTGACACCTTTACCCAATGTTGTTATCTTTTAGTTCGCATGTAAAATCAAAAGATTGAGCATAATTCGAAAATCAAAAAGTTAAGTTGATCAATTCATGAAAATATTGCTACGCTTTGTTTCGCGCATGATAAAATGATGTTTAAATATGTTTTGGTATGTATTATAAGCTCAAAAACGATAAAATAACCTTGATTGTTTTTAAAAAAATAGCCATTTTAACTATATAAGTATGAGTTTTGGTGTGTTTCTTTTTCCAATAATGGGTTTTGATGTTCATTTTATTCAAATAATGGGTTTGGATGTTCATTTTAGAAAATAATAATAATACAATACATAAGTTAATCTATGTTTTCATTTTACTGCTTAATTTTGTGGATATTATTATTTAAAAGTAGTGTTTTGTGTACCAATCTATATTTCATATTCTCTTTCTATCTGCCACTCCCTCTCGCGCTCTCCCCCTTACAAAACACACACACACACACACACACACACACACACACACAACACACACACACACACACACACACAACACACACACACAAACAAACACACACACACTATAACACTCTCTTTTTATAATCTTCTCTCATTCTTTTTCACACTTTCTCTCTCTCTTTCACACACTCTCTACCCCCACATACATATCTGTCAAACAATTTCCCTCACATTATCTTTATTACACTCTCTCTTTTAAACTCTCTGTCTCAAACTATCTCTCTTTCTGAAAGGCCTTTATTCTCAAACGCTCTCTCTCTCAAACTCCCCTTTCAAACTCTCTCTAAAGTACTCTCACTCTATCTAGCTCAAACTCTCTCTCAAACGCTCTCAAGGTCTCTTTCTCAAACTTTCTAAATCACCTCTCACTCTTTCTATTTCAAACTCTCTCTATATATCAAATTCACGCTCTTCATACATCTCTCTATCTCAAACTCTCTCTCTCTCTCTCAAATTCACTCGTTCTCAAACTCCCCCTCCTTCAAAACAACTCGCTCAATTTCTCTCTTTCTCTCAAATGGTCTTTCTCCTAAACTCTCTAACTCTCTCTCTCACTATAATTTTCTTTCTCTAATCTAATCTCTGCCTCTAACTTTATTTCTCTGACTCTTTCTCACATACCCTCACATTTTCTTCTCTCAACACAATATCTCTACCAAAATTTACGCTTTCTCTCTCACACACACTTTATCACATATTCTCTTTCTTTCTCACACACATACACACATTAACACTCTTTCCCTTTTCGCCAGTATCCCTCTCACTATACACACACCCTACTCTCAATTTCACTCGCTCACATTGCTCGATCTCTCCTAGTCGCTTTTCTCAATTCTTACACTCACTTTCTCATTCTCACCCACCAACTTACACAATCACACACTCAAACAGTACACTCTCATTTTCATTATCACATTTTATCACTCTCTCTATCATATTTATATCTGTAGATAGTTTATAAGGCCATTTTCGTTAATAGAAATTACGAGGAAATGGCTTGAACAGATTTTGACAAACGACGTCTCATTTTAAATGTTAGGGATCCAGGATGTAGGGGAAAATAGTAATTTCCAACGAAAGTGTGATTTTCACAGAGAATTTTTAGCTTTCCATTCTTTGTTGACTTCACCATGAAAACCCTGATTAGTTTTGTGCTGAGATAAACATAGTAAATAAAATATCTCTCTCTGGTTATAAATAATATCTTAACTTTTACTTTGGTGGTGTGGTACAACAATTAGAAAGGTTACGCAATTATGCGTATTTTTATCAAACAAACCGATGATATTGGGTTTAAAAAATTTTTGTATTGTTGATTTTTATCCTTCATCTCTTGTCTTTAAATATTTGCCTTTGCTCTTATGTATAAATCGATAATACTTTTCCAATAATTGAAATTGCATGAAAATGACTGAACCTATCTTGACAAAGGACGCTCATTTTTAAGGTTAGGGGTTCAAAATGTCGCCAAAAATAGAAGTTTCCAAAAAAAAATAATTATTTAACAAACTAATTTTCAGCGTTTCATGCTTTGTTTACATCTCCGTATAAACCTGATTTGTTTTTAATTGAATATCAGTAAATAAAATATTTGGAAAGGGCTCATTTTAAAATTCTTATCGTGGCGTGAAGGGGGAACATATACGTTTTGATCAAATTTTGACACGGAAAGATAATACATATGGAAAGTTGATAGCCTTTGAGGAGTAAAGTTTAATTAGAAAGTCGGTGAAAGCATATTATATAATTTCAAAATAAAAAGTTTACAACGCAAGTTTGTGCAAATATCTACAACCATCGCTGCAACGATCCACTAGTTTTATTATTATTTATTATTATTTTATTATTAATATTATTATTAGCCCCGCGTCTTATTACCCGTTCGGTTTATACGCGCACTTACGCTAATGTGTGATGAATGGTAGGGTGATTGTGATATGAAATGAAGAACCTACAGTTTAACGTGAATCCGAACCACGGTGGAGGCCTGGCATTCCCCACATTCACAAGTTTGTGATTAATACACGTCTTGTCAGAGGTGAAGGAAGGTTTGGCAACAGTTAAATCTGTGTCGGGACAAAGGATTGAACCCCGGACCACCAATACACAAGTCCCGACACTTTACACCTAGACCACCAGGTCTAGTTTATATTATTTTAACCCTTGAAATATATTAACCTATCTATCTATCCCCATGTCTGTATTCTTGAAACTATGTAATGTGAACAATCTATCAGTTTATAGTTAATTTAGTAGAGGGAATGAAGTATTAGTTAACACTCCACTTCCTGTATGTGTTACCCCCAATTTACCTGTCTATTCCCAGAGAAGGGTTGCTATATATAGTTGATGGTCATGACGGTGAAGAGCCAGGGGCGTATTCTAAATAGCACTGCCACGATAGTATGCTGGGGAAGGTAAAATTAGGGTGCGACGGCAAGGTGCTTAGAGACGCGTGTTCTGGACACACATTACATGAGACAGATTGGGGACAGTATTTTCACTGTCCATTGTAGTGCATATATTTCTATCCTAGCGTGGATTAAATATGATACCTTTATACTAGTACACAGACACGCTACCTCTTTTTTAATATGTATTAATATTTCAACGTGTAATTTTTGAACCGGCTGATATATCAGTATACGACTTATACACTTAGTTAAATCTAGAACAGGCACAGCATCTACCCCAACCGTTAATTAATCACTCTGAAAAAGGAAACTCACATTTAACCAATGATAGTTTTTTCGTAGACGCCGGGAATCGAACTGGGACCCTTGCCTCACTAAACAAACACGCTACCCACTGAACTAAGGTGTCAGACGACACGTTACCGACGAGTTTTAACGTTGGTTTTACACTCTTTAATGATAGCCATCTACTGACATGCGTGAATGTTGTTACATTTTAAACTTTTCAACGACCGGCAGAGATGGCTTCAAGGCTTGGGCTGCACACAATGAATATCAATGACAGGAGGAGGAGATCGGGGTTTGAATCCAGCCTAGTTAATATGTGATTTATCACGGTGGTTTTCTAATCCTTCCTACACGCTAGGATGGGTGCATTTCTCTAAACTATCCTCTTAATACCCTTTAGATTATATCCCTATTCATCTTGGCGATGACATGCTTCGGCGACCGCATGTTAACCTAAGGTGCTACTTTCGCACTATATTGCGATGATAGAGAGATTGGAGTTCGATTCCAGTCGGGTTTAGTGAGGGTGGTTTTCCCTAAATGGTTTTACACTCTCTCTTCACGCAAATGTGGGTATAATTCTTATCGATTCAACCTTCTCATCCTTAACACGTTAGAATAATTAGTATATAGGTGTATAACCAGATTACGTTGCTAAAAAAAATCTTGGTGATGGACGTTACCATCTTCTCTCCACATTAATACTGGTGCATTTCTTCAATATATATCCTGCATATCCCTCTTTTAAAAAAACTTGTAGCTCGAGACAAAGACGTGAAAGCTGCTATAAATCGACAGCGACTGAGTATAGGGCTTCATGAAGACAGAATGGCTTGCAAAAGGGATAAAGTTATATGTTGGGCTGGAGGAGGGAGGGGGGTTACTTCAGGTAGGAAGGAAATACACTGTCGAGGCGCGTGCGTAAAGTGTCAGTTGTCCTGACTCTTTCTAACCAGCCATTCAATCACTCGACTTGTTTTACTGGTCATATAATATGTGCGGTCACTCCAAAAACGTTCCATTCGGTAAAACACCCCCGGGGTATGTTGATGTACTGTCGGTGGTGTTACAAATTAGTCGAGGAAAAAAGATGGATCAATATATACCTTTACATTTAAGTATTTTATATATGTGACTACGTGTTTATTAAATTTAATTAAAATGAGAAAACAGATGTTGAATGACTCTATGTAAAAATCATTCAACATAAAATATTTTAAAAAAACCTTAATAATTGAGAAACATTGTTTCGATTTTTGTGATGATTTGTTTGAAGTGCAGTGTTTGATTATTTTTTAAAAATAAATAACTTTTTGAAATGTTTATTCAAAATAGAAAAGTGCCGTTGTCACGATATGAGTTTGCGACGCTGTTCTTATTTTGTTTGTTGAGCTTTCTGGGGGAGAAGTGCACCACTGGCTTAAGTCACTCAGACAACTTCAGGCACTTGCGCAGTGCGAAGCCAAGTGTATTTTCGAGGTAAGTAGCGATCGCCCTTCATTTAGGCCCTTGTGCAATGCCAAGTCCAGTGTACTTCTTTTTAATAAGTTAAGCAACGCCAGTCCTTCAGCTAGGTTCTTGCGGAATGCGAACCAAGTGTTTTACTTTTAAGAAAGGGGGGTGACCTGGTGGTCTAGGGGTAAGGTGTCAGACTTCTGTGCTGGCGGCCGGGGTTCAATCCTCGGTCCCGGCACAGATTTATCTGATTTCAAAACCCTTCCTACACCTCTGACAAGACATTTGTGAATGTGTGGAATGTCAGGCCGCCACCGTGGTTCGGATTCCACGTTAAACTGTAGGTCCTTCATTTCATCTCACAATCACCCAAACCATTATCACATTAGCGTAAGTGCGTATAACCCGAACGGGTAGTAAGACGCGGTGCAATAATAATAATAATAATTTAAGAAAGGAAAGCTACTACTGTACTTCATTCTATCACCTGTGCAAATGTGAAGCTTCTATATTATTTTAATAAATTAAGCAGCGACAGTCCTTCATAATGCGAAGCCAGGCGTATTTCTTTTAGTATGGTAAGTAATGCAAACTACTTCGTTAGCCAGAAATTCCAAACTTATGAATACATAGGGTTTTCCGGGGAAAATGTGAGGTAATGAGAAAGAAAAATTGAAACTAATAATATTTATAATTTAATAATTTGTATTCTATCAGTGCCATTTAAGAGCCATTATGTATAAATATAGGGGCCACACACAAGCCTATAATTGAGACAATCTATAAGAATTCTTTTATTTCATATTGAAGTTTTTTTTTTTAAAAAAAGCTAAATTTTAGTAGTTAATTAGATTATATTTTTTAATGAATGGAATCATGGCGAGGGAGGTGAGAGCTTTCTTTGTTGGTAGTTGAAGATGCTACAGGAGTTCCAAAAGATTGAAAGCCACAGATTTTAGAGTGTTTAACCGGCCCGTGTATAGTGGTCAGTACACAAGGCTACGAACTAGAGGTATGGGTTCGTTTCCCGGCTAGAATCGTGGGTATTTTTACCGAAGGGTAATTATCCCAATGGTCACCAGGGTTTGGTTGATTAAGCTTAAGTTAGGTTTAAAATCATTACACTCCCAGGATCCACACTTAATAATACTAAATCATCACACTCATTCCGGATACGATGTTTAGACAACCTTCCATGGTGTACCATGGACAACTTTCTGCTCCAGGAGTGGCTAAAAGTTTACATACACATGCGGCAGAACTAGATACTATTGCTTCACGGTCAAAGCTGCCAACCGCTAAAAACAACTTTATTTCATAGGATAGTAAATAATAATAACAATAATAATAGGCTTAATAATAAAAACGCCAGTCTTACTAAATGTTGGGTTGTAGCCTAAGTTGCCTGCTAATTACGCTAATATGTTAGGAATTGGGAAGGCTGACTATAGAGGAAGTGAAACCTACATTTGCATGGAGGGAGAATGGAAAACAGTTTAGGAAAAATCTCCCAGTTCATCGATGAGATTCGAAACCTCGTCCCCTTCCTCGGCTGTCTAGCAACACGAAACCAGCGTTTAGTTAAACTACGCCACCGTAACGGGCCATAGGATAATTATTCTTTGACTTATCCGTTAGTTGAGTGGATTGACCCGCTTCGGTGGCTGGGGATTTAAAGCGGTTACTTCGCATAAAACTAAACTGCCGATCACAAGATAGATAGGGGGTTAAAATCCCGCTAGAGTGTACGAGGGTAGTTTTTCATAAAAAAAATTTCACTTCCCTCCACGCAAATGCGGGTAAACTCCTTTTAAATCCAACCTTCCTCATTTCTAATCATTGCGTAATAGTTTAATTGCATTATGCATATAACTTGAACAAGTAGTAAGACGTGTTGCTAAAAAAAAAAATTGAAGAAATTCATTTTCTAAAATTGTTTTTATATGAAGGCGAAGCTTGGGGAGCTAATATAACAATTACAGAAATAAGCCGTATTGAAATATTCTATTTTATTTAATCTGAAAAGTGACACTTAGACACGGGAATCAAACAGGGACCTTTAATTTAGCAAAAAGGGTAATTCTTTCTAATATTTTATATCCAACCCGTGGTGTAGGGATCAGTGCATCTGGGTACGAACCTAGAGGTTTCGGGTTCCATTCTCAGCTAGTAGGCCTCCTTGGTTATTTTCCCCTTAAGGTGGGTGCTAGTGAGCGTCAACTTAGGCGGTATTTTTGAAGTTTTTATAGCATAAACATGTTTGTACAAAATAAATCAAATATTTTTCTATAAGAACATAAGAGTTTAGTTTTTTATGCATTGCTAATCTCAACAGTTTTTGAATATATGTCATGGGAGTGAATTTCATGACAACTTTTTTCTTTATTTAAAAAGTTTTGTAACCAAATGCCGCTATGCTCATGAAGATATTCAAGAGCGTTGCTTTAGAATGTACAGAAAATAAATTCTTTATTTCTATAGAAGAAATATTTGATTTATTTTGGCCAAAAAATGTTTATGCTATAAAAACTTCAAAAAACCGTCTAAACTCCGTCACCACGACCTCACCTTAAAAAAGGAATTATCCAATGGTCACCAGGAGTTGGTAAATTAGGTTATAAATTAAGTTTAAGATTCCACTAGTACACACCTCCATAAACTATCATCTCATCGCGGGTACCTCCTGTATTGTACTTTGGACAACAGTATAAGGCGACCAAACATGGATGTCGTGTCCCTAGGTCAGTTTATTCATATGTTAAAAAAACACTCATATTTTAAAGCAGAATTGTGATTGGTCGTGTGATTATTATCAACGGGTAGTAAGAGCTACCATTGATATACAGCCGCGGTGAATTGTTTTGGCTTCATGCTACCAATGGCAATAGTAACATAAAATATAGTAATAATTATTGCAGTTAGGTTACTAGACCTACTTTTCACATCTTCATACGTTGACGTCAGGTCATTTCTGCAGATAGATAGATATAATTTAGTGATAGGATCGGTACACGAAAGTACTGGAATAGCGTAACAACAGACCAAAAGTTAAAATCTCAAAGGGATTGACAAAACACTTTTTGCTGGCTATGATGATGGACATGTTGCTGATTTTACATTTAAACTTTATAAAATTGATATGATTATAGCTATAATTTTTTTTTTTATTTGATTCAATAGATAAATTTCAAATTGTATAAATTTATTTAACGAATGGGTTCAAAAATCAGTCGGGAATTCCATAGACCTAAAGTCTTATTTCGAGGACGAATTAGTTTTCATATTTAGTAAAATAATAGTTTGACAATTAAAACCATGCACAGTGATATGCGAGGTCTTCCTAAACTAACGACACGTTATATAAAATAATAATGGCTAATGGAGTTTTTGACTTGACGTCACAACATAGTTTCAACGGGGGATATGAACACAGTAATGTTTGGATTCCCGGGCAAGGCTAGTATACGATTTTTCTTTCTATATAGAGAAAGTGTTGTAACAATGAAAAATTGTTTGCCCTTGAGAATATGATGGATCCTTGAAATTGTATGTGTCGCCCCCCTCCCCCAACAAAGTGGGTTTACTTTTGTGTCTATCCAGGGGCGGCTAAGGGCCGGATGAATGGGCGGCTGCCCGGGGCACCAGCTCAAGGGGGGGGGGCCCGCTAAGCAGTAGCACCAATTAACCTAACGGAACCTGGACGTGATAGTGTAGTTGTTAAGCATAACAATCGTTCGCTTTTTTATAACAAGAATTTTAATATTGGTATGGTTTTTTGTGGTGAATAAAAAGATATAGTTCCGTTTTAAGAAGTTCGCTTACATTATCCATCTTGAAAAAAAATGCACCAAAAATGTTTTTTTTTTACAATAATTCTCTAAACCGTTCATTACTATCAAAGTGAGTGTTTGTTATATTAAAAATAAATAGGAGAAATTGTCTACAAAACTGTTTATTTTATAATTTTATTTATAATCCAAACGATTTTCGTAAACCTCGCAATGAAACGTTTGGAGTATGATTACCATTTGTGAAGTTTCCCTTCAGATTGTTTTCCTATCGCGCCCAGATTAGGCCTACGGTTGTTAGGCGTGGGGATTAATTTTTACTATCCCCCGATTATTTTATAGGGGGGGGGGGCCTTCAAACACAATCCTTCCGAGCGAAAATATATCTAGCCGCGCCCTGTAGTATAACGTTTTGTTCCAGAAGATACAGACGAAGTGGTTTAATGGATTCCGTTTGGACTGTATATTCAATATTACAGTATTATTATTATTACTACTACTATTATTATTATTATTATTAGCACCGCGTCTTACTACCGTTCGGGTTATACGCACTTACGCTAATGTGTAATGGTACGGTGATTGTGAGATGAAATGGAGGACCTACAGTTTAACGTGGAATCCGAACACGGTGGAGGCCTGGCATTCCCACATTCACAAGATGTCTTGTCAGAGGTGAAGGAAGGGTTTGGTAATCAGATAAATCTGTGCCGAGACGGAGGATTGAACCCCGGACCCCAGACAGAAGTCGACACCTTACCCTAGACCACCAGGTCACCTATTATTACTACTACTATTAATAATAATAATAATAATAATAATAATAATAATAATAATAATAATAATAATAATAGTGTATATGGCCGTGCATCGAGGCGAACTCGTGATTTTGATTCTAGCCCTAAAATTAAAATAAGTTAGCTGTTAACTCGTTTTTCAAAAATGGTTTAGCGATCTTGTTTAAGTCCGCCACCTTAACTTAGTCGATAGCGTGTCTGTGTACTGAGCTAAGGGTCTCAGTTTCGATTCTGGTATCTGTCCCGAAAATGTATTATTGGAATGTGAGTTTCCCTTGCACAGTTACGAATAAAGGGTGGGGAGGGGCTGGATGTTATGTCTGTTCTAGTTTTGAGTTAGTTTTTTAAGTCTTGTGTGATGATATAATCAGCCTGTTCAAAAAGTGCACGTTAAACACCTCAATAAATTTAAAATAAATTAAATTATTTGGTTCAAATAGATATCTAAGGAATGTATTATATACTAATGAATAATGCAGTATACTTGTTTTTTGATAGAGAAAAATTCGTTTTAAGGACGAATGAACAATTTTTGAACATTTGTAATTGTTTAAAAATTGTTTTAGAGATTTTTATTCCAAAATATTTATCTGGGAATGCTTTTAAATTATAAATAAAACTGTATACTTATTCTTCGAAGAAATATTTGTTTAAGGGTGGCTAATTATGCTTATTTAAATTTGAAAAAAATAACCTCAAATTTTGTAAACTCAAATACAAATTGTTCAGTCAACATTAATAACATATTATATTATCTTATTATGTTAATAATATTATAAGTCACATAACTTGACATTTATGATTACATGAAATTAAATGTAGCTTTTCTATATACCAACTAAGGTCATCCCTATATAAATTGTAGGCTACTGTACAAAAGCAAGCAAAAGCTAGGGCTTATGTGAATTTTAAAACTACTGTTTTTAAAATATTATATACATACGCTTGAACTAATATTTCTTTTAGGAGACAAATCAAGATTGGAACGGCAAAACTCTCAACCTCTTCTTAAGTCGCTAGTTGGGGTTCGAAGTTCAAATCTGACCGGGAACATAATATGTGATGTTGTGCGATTGCTGTGCGTGCATTTTAGCTGAGCTTCCTCTAGATCTAGGACACATCGTTCTTGTTTGTGCAATGGGAGTAGTGTTAAACGTAATAATAATATTTATTTTTAAACTAGCCTATAGGCAACAAGGAGAGCATGGTGGATTATAAGACATTATTGTCTGCATTCACTAGGAGATGGATTGAGAAATAATTAGGATGGGACACACTTCGGTGGCCGCGTGGTATACTCTCGCACCAGACTAGACCGCCGATGACGTAGAGATCAGGGTTCGAATCTCGGTCGGGTGTACTGAGGATGGTTTTCCACGCAAATGTGAGTACACTTCCTATAAATATCACCTCTCTAATCCCAAAAACTTGTATTGTGATAGGTAAACGCCATTCACGGTAGGAATTACTCTCTGAAAGGTCTTTTTTCCTACCAATATCCTACTATATAATAGATTTATGGTAGGGAAAAGGCCTTTCAGAAGTCAATTCCTACCGTGAACAGACAATACATAAGCGTGTTACCCGAACAGGTTGTAAGACGCCGTGCTAAAAGAATAATAATTAAAAAGTTTTTTCAAGGAATGCCAGCAAAGACTTTGTTCAGTTTTGAATCCTCTACTAATCTCCGATGTGAATGCTACACAGCAAGAAAGAATTTGTATTGTCCCCCTCTCCCAGTTGAGAAATGTCCAATGTAAAATAATTCTTGGGAGAACAAACTCCCCCCCCCCCTTTTCCGCTTGCTAAGACTTACTTCTTGGAAAGGTAAAGCTCTAAGTATTTGGTGAGAAGTAAAACTTAACTACCTGTAAAGATTCGCCAGGCATTTTTTTGTTGTGTGTTCATAAAATATAATTTTTGAAATCTTAAGAAAACCAGTCGCAAAACCTTCTTTGTTTTATATTTTAAAAAATGTTGTTGCCTATGGCGAGCAAAAAGCGTAATATTTTTATTTATTTATTTAGCAACGAGTCTTACTACCGGCTTGGGTTATACGCTTAAGTACTAATAACGATAGTGGATTAGAAATTGAGAAAGTTGAATTTAGAGGAAGTGAACCCGAATTTGCGCGGAGGGAGAGTGTAAAACCATTTAGTAAAAACCACCCTAGTTCACCGACCAAAATTCGATTCAATTTTTTTTTTTTTTTTTTTAGCCCACTTCAGTGGCCTAATGTTCTAAAGCTTAACGCCCGTGTTAGACTAGCCCACTGATGACGAGGATACGGGATTCGAGTCCTGTCGGGTCTATCTTTTCCTCAATGGTTTACCATATTCCTATAACCTAAAAAGGAAGTAAGACAAGGTGAAAGAAAGAAAAAACTTAGAGACTACATCCACCTCTTATCACCAAGTCTACCCAGCACCTACAATCACCCCAAAACCAAAATTAACCCCAGACCTATACCCAGAAGTGCTAGGGGTCTGGGGTTCAATCCTCGGTCCGGCACAGATTTATCTAATTGCCAACCCTTCTTTCACCTCTGACAAGACGTGTATAAATCACAACTTGTGAATGTGTGGAATGCAGGCCTCCACCGTGGTTCGGATCCCACGTTAAACTGTAGGTCCTCCATTTCATCTCACAATCACACTACCATTACACATAAACGTAAGTGGGTATAACCCAAACGGGTAGTAAGACGCGGTTATAATAATAATAATAATAATAATAATAATAATAATATCTAGAACTTGTCACCCCCTTAGGGCGGTATTACATTGTCAAATTTCTTTGATCAAAGATATTTGTTTAGAGAAATGTGATGAGGCTCTAACGACTCGTCAAAGATCCTTTATCAAAGAAAATATTTTACAAATTTTTGATCAAAGATTTGGGTTATAGAACATGCTCTAAGGTATGATCAAAGAAAATGGTGACTGAAAAAAATAACTCGTACGTGAGAGGCAGTTAAACATATAATTACGTGTTATACACAGAATACGTCCTTGTATGATCTTAATCGTGTAAGCTACAAGGACCGCGATAAGAAATCGGCAAAATATAAATAAATCTCATGCCCACTAACCGTGGTCGAACCCACAGTAGATTGGCGGGTTTTCTTTTTGTTTTAAAAGCAGCAATGAAACCATCACAATCGCGCACACAGTTGATGGACATGAAATTAAACCACAGGAATCCATTTTTGCAATAATATATAACTTTCATAGAAACTTTGAACGAAATTTGATGTAGTGCAATAGTACATCTTTCACCAAAGAAATATTTATCTTTGATCATAGAAAAATATTTGTTTGTTCAAAGAAATTTGACAATGTAATACCGCCCTTAGGGGGTGAAGAGTTCTTAAGGAGTGTATATAGGTCTGAGGTTGATTTTGGTTTTGGGGGTGGTTGTAGTAGTGTCGGCCAGTTAAAAGGTCCTTGTTGTTGAGGATTTGGTGCGTGATGCCTGGAGGGTGTATTTATTATTTATCAGCTGGTCCAATCAGTGTTGTCGAGCGGGCTGTTGCCTCTGGTAAAGTTGTTTCAAGTGAAATATCGTGTCAACTAACACTTTGTCGCTATATTGTCAGATGGACAGGCCCACAATATAGCTGACGTCTGTCGATACCCAGGCCAGTTACAAATAATGGCTAAGCAGTTTTGTTTATTTATTTATATAATAAGGTTAAATATTATAATAATATCCTACACCCGATACCATTGTGAGGGAATGCAGGTCTTATGGAAATAAGTTTTATCTTAGCTCTATCTTAGTTAGGCCTATGGGCCCATTACAACCTGTCGTATTCGCTTGTCGGAGTACGAGTCGTAATATATCGGCTGTCTACAATATCATCTGAGTCGTAGTAAGTCGGAAGGGCGTGTCGCGTGTCGGAAGGAATGAACAATGTTGGTTTCTTCGACAATGTCGTTGCGACACCTTACGTTCAACCAATCAGAAACTAAGATGGTTGAACTGCTAAAATCAGTTAAAATGAATATTTATGTCATCTGGGAAATAATTCTTGTCCTAATTAAACATAAATATAATTGCATTTTTTAAATTTACTATAAAAACATATATTATAAACATTTAAAGTTTTAAATTATTTGCAAACATGAATATTATTTTGATTTTGTAGTCATAGTCCATGCTGGTATATGTATGTCGTTGCCTAGATTAGTTTTTCGTGGGGGCAGGCAAAGTGATAGACAACAAAGTGGTCGACACGAGAGGACAATAGTGGTAGACAGCAAACTGCTAGACACGAAGAAAGACACGACAAAGTGATCGACACGAGCTGGACCCTGTGATAGACAACCAACCGGTAGACAAAATGAAAACAATTATTGGAAGGTTGGGTGGGTCAAGTGGGCCCACACAGACTGGACAACTGCTAGACAAGCTCAAGTATAGGAGTACAAAGTGATAGACAACCAAGCGATCGACACGAGAAGACCAACTGCTAGACAAACTTTGATATCATCCAGTTAAGAGTGGGCTAAGTGACAGAACAGTTAATTCAATACACGCTTGTCTTGATTTCAAGTTATTTTCACCTACATTCTTACTTTAGCAAACCCTACAAACATGTCAAGTAGTGTAAGTATGGTTTGACCTCCTAAATAACACTGTATGTTAGGTGTAAGTATTGTTTGACCTCCTAAATAACACTGTTTGCTAGGTGTAAGTTGTTTGACCTCTTAAATAACACTTTATGCTAGGTGTAAGTATTGTTTGACCTCCTAAATAACACTGTTTGCTAGGTGTAAGTATTGTTTTACCTCCTAAATAAAACTTTATGCTAGATGTAAGTATGTTTGACCTCCTAAATAACACTTTATGCTAGATGTAAGTATGGTTTACCGCCTAAATAACACTGTATGCTAGGTGTAAGTATTGTTTGACTTCTAAATAATACTGTGATAGGTGTAAGTATATTTGACCTCCTAAATAACACTTTATGCTAGGTGTAAAGTATTGTTTGACCTCCTAAATAACATGTTTGCTAGGTCTAAGTATTGTCTGACTCCTAAATAACACTATGCAGGTGTAAGTATTGTTTTACCCTAAATAACACTTTATAGTAGGTGTAAGTATTGTTTGACCTCCTAAATAACACTATGCTAGGTGTAAGTTTTGTTTGACCCCTAAATAACATTTATGCTAGGTGTAAAGTATTGTTTAACCTCCTAAATAACACTTTATGTAGGTGTAAATATTGTTTAACCTCCTAAATAACACTGTTTGCTAGGTCTAAGTATTGTCTGACCTCCTAAAATAACACTGTTTGCTAGGTCTAAGTATTGTTTGACCTCCTAAACAACACTATGCTAGGTGTATTGTTTTACCTCCTAAATAACACTGTTTGCTGGTCTAAGTATTTGTCTGACCTCCTAAATAACGTGTTTATCAGATGTCTAATAAGGTTTTAGAGCAGCTTGATTAAGTAATCTTCCGACTGAGTGGATTGGGTTGATAGTTACCATACCACCCTTGTGATTTTTACATCTAACTTTTACACTAATGCGGGATTATTTAATCTTAAGGGTCCGGTCAATGGTCGTTGGAAGTGAAGAGTCGCGTCAGCGCCAGCCCCCAATTAACGGTATCAGAAGAAAGCAATTAAGTTTTAACTTTGTCTCGGTGGCTCAGTCAAATCTACAGTGTTGCCAGAGCTATCGACACTTTAGAGCCTACTTCTACCCCTCACCCTTCCATAGAGTTGGCCTGAGTTGGCAAACAAAGCTCTAATCCTCTGCAACTTTATCTCAGGTAGCAATCACCTTCTTATTGAAAGGGGTCAGAGTCAAAACTTGTACAAAGCCTTGACTAGGGCTGTTGGGGTAATAACCTAAGATGTCCCAAATAAAAGGCATTGCGTTTGTCAACTGGCTTGGGTTTCATTGAAATTCATCCTGGCCATAGCATACACAAATTTGAAGTTTTCAGGCTCTTACATAATATGTCCATTAGTAATAAAATTGGGGTATAGTCTGGTTTGCCAGTGATGGGGAGGTTGGGCTTTAAATACCGACTGGGTGTATGCCACAAAGAGTGTTTTATAAGGTTTCCACTCTATCTTCACACAAATGTTGTTACATTTTTCTAAAATTTACTTTACTTTACCCTACCTTTAATGCAGTTAAATGGGAATATATCAGACAAGTAGCTGTACAC
The DNA here is from genome assembly GCA_039000515.1 of Timema cristinae. NCBI lineage: Eukaryota > Metazoa > Arthropoda > Insecta > Phasmatodea > Timematidae > Timema > Timema cristinae. The sequence goes on along the minus strand of JBCFYV010001234.1, from coordinate 5,993 downwards.
AATACAATAGGAACAATAAAATATTAAAGTGATAAACTAAGTCTCCCGTAAAGTAGAAACTGTACCATGCCAGAACTAAGAATAAACAATTAAAATAAAATTAATTGAATAATTAATACAATTGTATTTGTATCTATACATTATTACATTAAAAACATGAAAATAATAGTTAAATGGTGATTTATATTAAAAACATTTTATTGGATAAATAATAATAACACAAATATTTAAAAAAAATGTTATTGCTTAAATATTACTCCCGAACACGATTAAAAGCAACAATTACTATTAAAACTGGTAATATTATTTAAATGCTAAAGAAATCAAAATATATTACACAAAGGAAATATACGATTATCCATTGAATAAGAGTTACCTTGTAACAATAATTATTGTTGGTATTTATCTATACTAGTAAGCTTGGAGGTGTATGTAGGTGATGGAACTGACAAAGAGATCCCTGATAATACAATAGGTAGGCTACAACAGTCAGCGAGTAGAGCTGAATGACAGGCTCGAATCCCCGTTCGTGTGTCATTTTTCTATCTTTACACAATCATCCATCAGAATGTCATCTTAAAACATGTATTGGCTTAATTCAAAATAGTTTACAAATACTATATCGGATTCTAAATTTGAAGTTTAGGCCAGGGAATATGTCTTTATAAAATCTTGGATTACGCGAATATGAAAGCTATCAACTGTTTCAACAGGAAATAAGCGTATAACCTTAAAAGGCAGTAGTAAGACGTCGTGCTAAATAAGAGTAAATAATGGATAAACTAAAGTATACAAGAAATATATAATAGTACGAAGGAAGTTATTACTTACACACTCCTGGAGAGCCAGGAAAAGATAGAAATTCGGGAACACTTAAAAATACTGAAATGTTAGTAACATTTAATTAAAATATTTATATAGTGAGCTTTAATGTAGTAAAAAAAAGCTAACTGAATAACTTTATTTTTCTCCTTCACACCCTTTCCCTTCTATACCGCTTTTCTTCCTGAAAATTAGTGATTGTGAGTGACTGCATATATTTCTACATCAAATCAAATCCCTCTGTTCTAAACACCAATTTCATTACCTCACTAATCAATTTTATAAAGAATAAGGTTTCTTTTATATACTCTCATTAAGTGTCCGATAAAAGAGAATTCCTTTTAGAAAACTTGGAAAATAAAGAATTTTCTTGGTAAAAAAAAATAGTGGTTGTCCTAAAGTAAAATAAATAAAAGCTCTATTAAATACTATGTACAACAATTTTTTTTAATAAATGTGTCAACTGTAGCTTTAACTTAAAGGAACAAATTTTATGTGATTCACTATTAAATATAAATCTGGTTGGTTATTAACAGCTTTACATCCACGGAGAACCAAATTTAAAATACAAACCAATCATCACGCTAGCTATTGTTAGTAGATGAGAAAATACACAATATTGAATTCAGTTTTCTTCGGCCACCTGAATTAGAAATGTGAGTTCCCCTGTCAAGATGTCCAATGCTTTCAGTATGGGAAAACACACAAATGCTACACGATTGGCATAAAAAAATTTAATGTGTAGATATTCGCCTATAAAATAGAAATCCATTAATTATTTAATGAACGTGTGCTCATTTTATCACCTTTAATCTTCTGAACTACTTCTTAAAACATGAAATATTTATGTCATTTTATTAATCTTATGGGTAGTGCTAGTAATGCAAAGTAGTGAAGTGGTCAGAGTGACATTCGGTCAAAGCTCGTTATAGAAGTTTTGAGTGTAAGAAACTAATTTAATGGAAACTAACCAAGTTTTGAACTGCATAAAATCCAATAAGATACAAATATTTTTGAGTTTTGATTTTATTTTGGCCACAATTTTTTAGCGAAAACAAATAAAATTTCATAGAAATATATATATAACTTTTTTATCATCTTCAGAGTGATTAAAAAAACTGTCAAAGTTATCACGCAATTATCGGTCTCACACCGCTTAGTAGAAAAATTGTTTAAGGCGTCACTCTTGTGTTAAACGGGCCTTATGATGACGGGGAGATTAGGGTTCGAATCCCAGTGGGTCTACTGAAGCTGTATTGTCCTATATGTTGTCCCACTCAGCTTGAAGGCAAATGCGGGTTTTTATCTCTAAAATGCTTCCTTCCTCATTCCTACCTTAATAGAGTAATTATTATATACTCGGTCTCTGGCATAAACGGGAGTAACTTTGCCTAAAATATTTTTGTTAGGGCTTGGTTTGTACTAATATCCTTGTCAAATTTCAGACTTTGCTAACCTGGCACAAACTACTAGTCACAATGATTATCTGTAAAAAGTTTACAACAGTAGAAAAATACTTAAATAGGAGTTAATGTCTCTAATTTTAACAAAACTCAGTATACAAATAGTATTTTTAGGAAAAATAAAAATCTATTTTTCTTTCTCAGGGCTAGGAACATTGTTTAATAAAAAACGCGAAAAAAACCTCACGTATTTTATCAACTTAACCAATCTAGGCATTCTTGATACATATTGAGCCTTTAGTAAATCATAATTCTTTTAAAATTATAATATTGTAAATAAAAAACCCACGAACGCACCTAAGTCTAATCAAAAAAAATTATTTCAAAAAAATAGATTTGCTTTATTCAGTTTCAAAAAATACACATAAAAAAATGTGTCCCTTGCTCTAGTTATTTTGAAAATATACATTTAGGAATTAATAAGATACTATCGCTTAGATCAGCCCAGAAGATATAAAGGTTTAAATTGTGGTTATACCACACTCGTAATAGTAGAAATTGGTTTATTATGTGAGAAACTATTCCAAATTATTCATGCAGTTGTATTTTTGATAAAAAACATTTGATCCTTAAGATAATATAGATTCCAGTAGTACAATGTCTCAATTTTATCCTAAAGCCTACAAGGTGAAATATTTCATTAGATTATCTAGAAAAAGTAAATAAATATATTTGTATGAACTATTTAGAAAAACAAGACAATATTAATTAAGATAACCTCTCAGTTACAAATGTAAAAACCCTTGCAAATTTATTTTTAAGGTCTTAATACCCACTGGATATTTCTAATGAACCCCCTTGTCCATCATCTGAGAGCCTTGATTTCCAAATCACTTTTCCTCCCAATGTTCTTTATTACTCTCCTTTTATAAAGAATATCTTTGGTATAAATTTATTTGATTTTTTTTACATCACAGACAATACTCATTTGTATGATGAGACTGCCGATGACAGGGAGATCGTGGTTCGATCCTGGTCGTGTGTACTGAGGATGTTTTTACCTAAAGAATTTCACTCTCCACTAAAATTCCCTTAAATTCAACCTTCCTCATCCTTGACCCACTTGCATAATTAGTACATAAGCGTATAACCGGATGAGTAGTAGACGCGGTGCTAAAAAAAACTATTGTCATTCCTTGATTGTAGATTGTCTAATTTATAGGTATTTTTACATTCTTTAATTAATATTTTGGTAATTTTTAAACGGTTATGTTGAATATTAATAAGTTTTGTAAACGGACTAACCAAACATTTTATTATTCTCATACAACTGTTAGAATGAGAAGATAATAAATATAAATTTCAAATGAATCTATACCTTCTCTACTTACATGGTTGGAAACGCTTCTTCCTAGTGAGCGCTGCTATAAATGAAATGGTGACGTCAGTGGAAGCAGTAGCTAGAGTTTGTAAATCAAGGTTGATTGTTTAGCATAATACAGGTATTATTGTGGTTTTGCGTTGCAAACATTTTAGTTTCCGCTTGTCAAGTGTATTTGATTTAGTCTCGTGCTAATTAATTTTTCAATGTCTTTTTGTATTTTTTTTTGTAAATTTAAATTAATTTTTGGGCATTTTTAATGTGATTTCCATAGATTATTTTTTATACTTTTTGGGTCATCAAAATCGGGCCGCGTAATTATGAAAACTTTTTCAAATAAGTGCGTTGAATACAGCGGTTGTTTAATTTTTTTATCAGTAAGATATATCCAATTCACACAGTTGAGATTATAAGATTCAAGCTCAGTTTAGAACAGCCAATGTGTTGCGAGTCAAACGAATTAAACTATTTGACCATCTATTTAGACTACCTTGTAACTAAATACGTGTTTTAATAACACAATAGAGTGGAGGCAAAGTTCCAAAGGAATGTACCAGTTGCTGCTTGGAGAGAGGGTGAAAAATTTTACAAATAAAAACTATCATAGTGCGCAGGGATTTGAACCTTGGTCTCTTCATAGCGAAAATATAGTCAAAGTAAGCTAAGATTCTAGGCACGTGACGTCCGGTGTGGGAATTCTACCATTAGGTCTAATGATTTTTTATCAATTAGCTATAATAACCTCACTGCAAAAACAAGTATGACAATATATTGTGTCCAGAAATAATATTTTAGCTTAGCTTATTTTTTAATATTTCTAAAGTAGTATTTTAACTTAACTTCTCTTTAAATGTTCTAAATATTTATGCCGTTCTTTCGCGGTGCACTTAAACAAAGTTGGCTTTTGTTTCCCATTCTTTCAATACAAAGTAATTTAATTTCACGTTTGTGATGTTTTGTGGATAGCCGAACATGTGCTAAGACATGGTGTATAGAAGAAAGTTAATAAATTTAAATAAATACTTCGAAAAAACACTTTACAGTAATGATATCCTTTTTAATTTCAAATGTACCGTGGTTCAGATTGAACGCCAACTACACTCAGGCAGATACATTGATCTATGTTTGTTTAAACATTGAAAACCCATTTTAAAGATTCGAAATGTTGAAGAAATGATTTCTCTTTTTCTTTTTGAAAACGATCGTGGCAACGCTGTAGATGAAAGACAGTGGACAGTTGCCAGCAGGTAACATAGTTCCTTGTTTGACAACAAAAGCGTTAAATACGGCTACAAACAGCTTTAAAAAAATTTTAATTTTAAAATAATGTTTTAAAGCATCATATTAAAATATTTAAATTATAAAAATTAACTAAAATCAGGAGAAAAAATTTTTAGTCTTGTGATTTTCTTTTTCCAACAATAAACTTACTCCAATTAATTAATTAAAGAATTATTCGTTTTAAAAATTAAAAAACTATTAGAACAATAAATAAAAATTTAATCTAAGGAAATTTAAGCAAAAATAGTTCTGCTTTATATAGTAAAATTCAATTTTGAATATTTTCACTAATAAAGTAATTATAAGCAAAAATAGTTTGGGCTGAAAATGTGATAGTTTTCATTGTATAATTTAGATAGTTGATTAGTAAAAGTTTAACAGAGTCTTCTTTCTAGATAATATAAATACCTTTTATTGGTGAAAACAGATTTCAAATCCATAGAACGGTTTTGTCACAATATTTTATTTAGTATTACCTGTTTTGATGGGCAAACAAGTGTTGACCGGCTCTTAAATTAGTCCTTATTTAACCCATTAATAAACCTGGTGCTAACGCAACATCAACAAAATGTTCTTAGCTTCGATGGTTGATGGTCTAAAGCGTCATTCTCAAAATAGACGGACTTCAATGACGGGGATATCAGGCTTCAAAACGGCCGGGGTATGGAGGGTGTATTTCATTAATGGTTTACATTTCCCCTACATCAAATAAGAGTACACATTTATAATAACAACATTTTTTTCTTTAATCCATTAGTGCAATTAGAATTTTTTTAGCACTGTGTCTTACTACCTGTTTGGGTTAACGCGTATTTACTAATTACATTAATGTGTTTTAAATGAGGAAGATTAAATTTATATAAAGTGCAACTGATTTGCGTGGGGGCTGGGTGGAAAACCTTTTAAGAAAAATCAACCCACAGTACTGGCAGAATCGAACCCCCTTTTCAAAGCTACCCACTTAATTTCTGGCAGTGGCTCTTTTATATAAAATTTTATTTAAATCTTGTTAGTTCTTAAAGTATGATTTTACCATTTATAAAAAAAACGTTTGTCTATTTCCTCGGATCCGATAATTGTTTATTCAGAGAAACATTCTTTATTTT
>JBCFYV010001233.1:0-54052 GCA_039000515.1 Timema cristinae | reverse complement strand
TTTATATAAAGTTTAAAGTAAAATAATATAAGATAAAAAAAAACTCACCTTTGGGGGTTACTGGAAAATTTAAAAAATTTCTATTAATTTGTTCCCACCTTTCTTCTTGGCTGCGAGGGCCCTAACATAATTTTTTTTTTTTCTTTACAGTTGGAAATACCTATTTAATTTAAAAAATACCATTTCTTTTCTACTTCACCACACGCTCTTAATTAATTAGATGGTTTATCAAAAAAGAGACTATTTAACGGCTATCAAACTTTAAACAAAATCGAACATTTTAAGAAGGCGTGGATCTAGTGAATTTTTTTCCCGGGAGATGGGGTACTTCTGTGTAATATTCATCACGTGACCTTGATAATCAAGCCGACTTCTAGCCGACACGGTTTCCCTTTCCCTAAGAGTGCTGACTCCCCCTTTTTACTCCCCTTTACTCCTCTCCAACATCGTTCTTGCATACCGGCCTAAATGTTCTAAAATAAATTACCATCTTTTAATTTCTTTTTTCCGATGGGGTTAATCAATTTTAAAAAAAAAATCTTTTGTCCCCCACAGAAATATATTTCATTAAAAGGGCTTTTTTAAAAAAGTGTGCTAAAAGGGGAAATAAATTCCCCTTTATTTTAAGTGTGATGAATCCACACTTAAAGAGACTAAAGGACCATCAAAATGCCCTCCCCTTTAAGCAGAAAATTTTCAATTTTACTGAGAGCAAAAAAACAATAAGTGTGGGACTTTTCTGGAAAACCCATAGTGTTAAAATTTAAAGAATAGTTATTTTAATTTAAAAACCAGGGAAAATTATAATGGTTTTGACCCCATAGAAGGTAGACACGATAAAGAAAAAAAAAATACGTCTTAAGCCTTACACTTGCTAAAGTTAAAAATAAATGTTTTAAAAATCAGCCCACTAGTTATTCATTAGCTCATTCGGGGAGCAGGCAAATGATAGACAACAAGGGTCGACACGAGAGGACAAAGGGGTAGCGCAAACTGCTAGACACGAAAAAACACAGGGACCAAGTGATCGACCAGCGGGACTATTGATAGACAACCCAAACCCGGTAACAAAATGAAAAAATTATTTTAAGGCTGGGGGGTAAAGGGGCCGAACGATTTGGGCCCAAACTGCTAGACAAGCTCAAAAAGGGAGTAAAAGTGATAGAAAAACCAAGCGATCGACACAAAACCCAAACTGTTTCCAAACTTGTTTATCACCTTAAAAGAGTGGCAAAGTGAAGAACATTAATTCAATACACGTTGCCCTTGATTTCAAGTTTTTTTCACCACATTCTTACTTTAAAAAACCCTACAAACATAGTCAAAGTGTAAGAGGGTTTTAACCCTCCTAAAAAACACTGTATGAAAGGTTTAAGATTGTTTGACCTCCTAAATAATCTGTGCTAGGTGTAAGTATATTGAACCTCCTAAAAAACACTTTTGCTAGGTGTAAAGTATGTTTGACCCCCTAAATAACCTGTTTGCTAGGTGAAAAGTATATTTTGACCTCCTAAATAACACTATGTGGGTTTAAAGGTTTTGTCCCCCTCCTAAATAACGCTGTTTGCTGGTCTAAGTATTGTTGACTCCTAAATAACCTTTTTTTGTCATACGGTTTATAAGGTTTTTGGGTAGTTTAAATAAGAGTAATCTTTCCCGACTGAGGGTTTGGGCGATATTTAACCCCCCTTGTGATTTTTTACTCTAACTTTTACATAAGGGGGATTTATTTCATTTAATTAGCTCCTTATTCTAACCCATTAAAAAACCCGGGTGCTAACACAACATAAACAAATACTTAGTTTCGATGGTTGAGGGTCTAAAAGCTCTTCTAAAATAACTGGGCTTCAATGAGGGGAATATCGGGCTTCAAACCCAGCGGGGTGTTTGGAGGGTGATTTTCTTAAGGGTTTACTTTCCCCCACACAAATAAGTAAATATCTTATAAAAACAACATTTTCTTAACCCATTAGGAAATTAGATTTTTTTTGACACTGTGTTTCCCACCTGTTTGGGTTATACGCTTATTTTATAATTACTTAATTTGTTGAAATAGGAAGATTAAATTTTATATGTGCAACTGAATTTGCGTGGGGGCAGGGTGGAAAACCTTTTTTAAAAAAAAAACACCCTCAGGGTACCTGGCAAAAACGAACCATGATCAAAAGCTACCAATTAGTTTTGGCATTTCCCTTTTTATATAAAATTTTTTTCTCTTGTTAGTTTTTAAAAATTTTTTACCTTTTAACAAAACGTTTTTTTATTTTTCCTAACCGAAAATTCGTTTCATTCAAGAAACTTCATTATTTTCAATACAATTGATGTATCAAAACCTATTATTTTTTTGGGAATTTAACTAAATGTGTTAAAAATATGTTTCAAAGAGTGAAATGTTTTGAAAAATTATTAAAATTTAAAAAACACGATATTTAATTTTATACATATAAAATGGACCTAACCTTTTGGGGTGTTAAATCTAGGTGTCGGGAGGCACAAATTTCTGGGGAGACCAGACCCCTTATACCCAACTCCAAACCCCCAAATTTTTATCACTTTGTTAGTTTTAAAAAAACTTGTCTGTTATTTGACCACTTTAACGGGATTCTTGATGTTTGTCGGCTTTGGGCCCCTTCTTTCCGACCGTTTTGGCTTCACATTTTGGGCCCCTATGAAAGAACGAGTGGGAGAAAAGGCGGAAAGGAGAAAAAGGCGGGGGCTTATTTGCTTGAAAGGCGAGGCGCGTGCGCGCTCTTGAGTAATTCTCAACGCGCGGGGGGTGCTTGAGTAATTCCAAAGGTTGGTCCCGACCAGCCTCGCTTTACTCCTTCCCTTTACTGGGTTTATCCTCCCCCTTTTAACAGGGCTACCCAGCGGGCGGGGCCATGAGCAATGGGAATTCAAACATCGTTATTTTGTTTTGTGTTTCAAGAAAAAATGGCGAAAATGACACCGGTTTGTCACGATTTAGACGTTACGCCCGACTTTTTGAAGAAGGGGCAATAAAGTTGTTGTGATTTAAAAGGGAGGCATTTGGGGTTTTCCGGGATCCCTGTTAGGTTTATTTTGCGAAAAATTTTCGTAAAATATTTTTTTTTTTAAAAGGGAAGTTTTGGCAAATATCTTCCCTACGTTAAAAATGAAAATCCCGAAACACAACGTGACTTCCATGCTTCATTTAAACAAAATGTTGCCACCCTTCAGTTTTTTGCCACGGAAGGTTAAAAAAAATAAGTTATAAAAAATTTATAAATTATTTTTTTTTTAAGGGTTAATTTTTTTTATTAAAAACTTACAAAAAACATTTTTAAAATTTTTTTTTTAAAATGAACAAAATTTTTAAATTTTTGGGGATAATACATTTAAAAAATTTTTTCATTTTTTGTTTTTGAATGTTTAGTTAAGTTAATTTAGCATCAGTTTTAAAAGTTTAATTAATATTAGGACTTGTATTTTTTACTGACAAAATTTTTCCCATTGTTTTAATTTTTAATTGAAGCAAATAGGCTAATTGATTGTTTTGTGACAACATAGCTTTTGGTTTTTTGGTTGACATTAATATTATTTTTTTTATAATATAAAATCCAAAAAAACCCTTACCCTAAAAAAATCACAGTAGGCCTGCGGACTACGACATACTTTTCTATAATTTTTTAAAATTGGTAATAACTTTGTTCTTCCCATTTTAGGTTGTTGGGGAGAATGTGGGCCCTAAAATGTTCCCAGTCAAGGGTTTCGGTGTTTTTAAAAAATATCTTTTTTGGGTTGGCCCCAAAACATGCAACAGTGTGTGGTTTCCCACCACGAAGCGAACGGGAGCTGTGCAAATCTGTTCTATGATTTGGCCAATTCCTGGAGTTCATTCAAAGAGCTGCCCCAAATCCTGTCCGACCCCCGGGGGGTCCATCGAAGTCTGGGCTTCCCCACATGGACAAATACTTTGGGAACCTTATTAAAATCATTGTGGCGGGGGGAATCAAAACATTGGGAAATTTTATTTAATATACGGGTTTTTACGTTCCTTAGAAACGACTTCTTGAATCAACACACTACCAAAATGTGAATCCATTATCTTGACCTTACAGACCCTAATGAAATGGAAATGGTGGAAAACAGGGTTATCAGTCATTTTGATGCAAAATGTAGCCCCAAAGGGAGGAGGGGAAACTATTATTTTCGTTCTACTCAGCAAAAAAAAAATTTTTAACCCCTTTATGTGGGGGATGTTTGTTAGTAAAAAACCAAAATTCTACATTTTAAATTTAAAAAAAAAAGAAATCCACACAAAAAATTGTTTCGATCTTTATCACCGAAATATACACAATCTTGTCGATTTAGCATGTTTTCTATCTGTCGGTTATAGCATACATATTTTCAACGTTTCGGGGATAGGAATTTTTGGGATTAAATAGGTTCACTTTGCAAGGAAAAGGGGAAAAAACCATTTCAAAAGCCCCCCCTCGTTAACTTGCCTGGATTAAAACCATGATCTCCCATCTTCACAGTCTATTTTTTTTGTGGTTTGATATTTTTGACCATGGGCCAAAAGGGAAATTATTTTTTTAGTGTTTATACTTTACCATACAAGACACAAATTTACACAGACTGTACTGGGGGGCCAGATACACTCGGGCCAAGCATGACAAAACATAATACAAGTGCTCGACACTGATCGGTAGAAGAACAAAATATCAGTTATTAAAAATATTGTGTTTTAAAAAAACCCATGATGATTTTGTCCTTGCCATGGGGGGCTAAAAATAATTTTGAATAAATATTTTAATTTTTTTTTTACTTTTAAAGGGAGTTTAAACCTGGATTTTTTTTTTTTCCTGCTCTTTACAGGTACTGAAACCCCCAAGCACTTTGACCCCAAGTACCATAGTAATAATAATAATTATTAAATTTTTTTTTAGCAACTTTTTTTCTACCCCGGTTTACGCCAAAATCTAATTAACTAGGTAATGTGTTGGGAAATGAAAGGTTGAATTTAGAGGAAGTGAACCACACTTGTGTGGGGGGATGAAAAATTTTTTTTGGGAAATTCCCCTCATTCACCGACCAGATTCAAACCTCAATCTTCCATCCTCTGGGGTCTAGCTCAACACAAAATAGCGTTTACCAACTACCCACCGGGGGTTTAGTTTGATCATTTTTAATGTTTTGTAACATTTTTATTGAATTTTGGTATGAATATGTAGAATTCAATTCTTTAAAATAAAAACGTAAAAAAAACCAAAATAATTTGGCCTTTACATTTTAAAATTTCCCCAAAAAACTTACTTTAATACTTACAGCAAATAGGGAAAAGGGGGGCCTGATGATTCAAAAACATTTTTTAAAAAAAGCTCATGGCTGATCTCATTACATTTATTTTTTGAAAAAAAACGTATAATATATTATTTTAATAATGCAAGTTCGTAAAGTGATTGAAATTTCATAAAATTTTTTGATGTATTTAATTAAACTTATCTAGACATAATTTTACAGATTCTCCAACAAAATTACAATTTAATAATATAACTCGTCCTTTTTTTTTTTTTTATCTACCTTTTTTTTACCTTCTTCCAAATATTCTATTTAATATAATATTTAAAAATAATTTCAAGGGTTTTCGAGCCATATTATTTTGACAAACTAGGGTATACTTCGGCTTGGGTTGCAAACAATCTCAAATTTGGACCTTGGATAAAAAAATAAACCACCCGCTGGAAAGGAAATAATTTTTAATCATTTTTTCACAGTCAGTTTTATTTTTAAAAGATAAACACTAAATTGGCCCGACAAAAAAAAAATTAAATTTTCAACATTTTAATTTGCAATGCTGAATTTAAAAACCGCAGTCCTTAGCAAAAACAAAAGTGGTTAACTAAAAACAGGAAAACAATACCCCAGAAAACCCTCCAAGTAAAAAGAAAAAATTTTCCCCCAACACTTTATAAAAATAAGAATGTAGATATACTTAATTTTATAGGGTTTAATGCAGGTGAACATCTCACACAAAAGGGTATTGGGAAAATTTTAATTTTACTCACATCACTTGAAATAACCTAATTGAATAATTTTTTTAAAAAATGGGAAAAAGTTTGGGGGTTTTAAATTTTATGCCAAACTCTAGGGTCGATTTTTAAGTCCCCTAATTTTATGTTTTATAATTTGAGACATAATAGAATTAAATTAAATTTTAAAAATTAATAAACAGTAATTTTCTATGTAAAAAATTTAAAATAAACTACCTAGCTATAAAAAGGGCAAATTTTAAAATAAAGTTAGTTTTCAATCGAACATTAAACAAGTAAACAAAAGTGTTTAAAAAAGTGAATAGATGTTTTTGTTTATAGGCAGCTTTTGGTAAAAAAAAAAATCAGGTTTTGGTATTTATTATTCAAAAGGAATTGATCCCTCACAAAAATGTCAAAAATAAACAACAAAGATTCCTAACCTTAGGTCCAAATATGGGCAAAAAACCAATTTTCACTATCAGAGCTCATCTAAAATTTTAAAAACTTTCTAGTTCATCAAAAGAAAATTTATTCACTTTAAGCAGATAAAAGATAAAATAGTGTTAAAAAAGGGAAATTGATAATTGTTTTGAATGTTTTGTCAAATATTTTACTTTAAAAGCAAATTTAAAGGTCGGGGTCCCCAAAGGATGCGGGTGATGTGAAAACTGCCGAACTTGAAGAAGGTGAAAGAAAGGGAGCGACAAACTGACACGGGTTGTATTGGGGAAACTGAAAAATAAAGGAAAAGTATGAACAAAAAAAGCATAGCTGTATGTTTTAAAAGGGGGGGTTTTAAAAAATTTTTTGATGTTATTAAAAAAGAATTTTATAAGTCAAATGTCAATCATGTGACCCGCGTCTTTCCAATAAATCAAAGATAACTCTATAAATTTAAAATTTTACCATTGAATTGCACAGATAAAAGTTTCAATGGCTTTTTTTCTGCAAGCCTTTTTACTAAATATAAATTTGGGGGTCAAAGCACATAAACACAAATTCTTTTAAATTTAAAACTTTAGATTCTTTTCAAAAAAGCTTTGAAAAGTATTTTTAAAATTCAAAGCATGCAGGTCAACAAGCAAGTTTATTGATATTTCCCCCTTATAATTTTAAACACTACCCAACTTAAACCTAACACCACATAAGGGCACAATGTTATGTACGGTAAAAAACGATTCAAAGGGCAACCAACTTACGCAAGGTCTTTTTGCCTTAAAAACTCCCCCCCAAAAATAGACTGCCTTCAGATTAAATCAAAAAAGTCGTTTTTTCAGGAGTTGCATGTTTTTTGAAATCGTAATTTAATTTTTGGGAAACAATTGTTTAAATTTTTTTTTATACATCATGAAACTTTCACCTATTTTTAGTATATCAATATTTTTTTTAGTAAAAAGTAATAGTACCTACCCTTTTCATCCAAATTAATCTTAAGAAAAAAACTTATAAAATCTGTTTTTTTGTGTTAATCCTCTGTAAATAGAACCTTTTTGTTTTAATATCTCACATACCACCCGTTGTATCGAGAACCCTAATGGTATGGGCAGCAACGGGTAACCCCGGACTCAAGCAGCATTTTTGGGGGGGGCTACACCCCTCGCCCCCGGGACATGATGGCTTTTGAGAAATTTTTGGGGGCCCCCACAGTGTCTCAGTTCCCCTGTCCTTAACTAGTTGCCTCTTCCTTTTTGATTTGACAAATTCCCAATGTTTTTTTGGTGAACCATTTCTAAAAAAGATTCCCCCAAATATAATATAAAACAGTTCCAATAGGTCAACTTGAGGTGTCTTTTTTATCAACAAGAAAGATTACTAATGGTTATTTAAATTATTTAAAAAGGGCCCAAATTAAGAAAGTTCCCACTATACCTGCTATATTAATATATGGTTTAATAATCAGTGAAACATTTTATGAAATTTTTTGTCTTTAAACTTCAAGGTAAACTGTATTTTTGTTGTTTTAAAATTTTTCATTTAGAGGAGACATTGTTGTTTAGTTACTATGTTTACTTGTGACTAGCCAGACCTTTTACAAAAAAAATTTTATTTAAGGTTTAAATAGCCAAATAGACTGGTTAAAGTGCTAAATAGGCCTACTAAGACCTACCATAGACAAAATACATAAATTAGGAGTAAAGATTAGGTTGTTCAAAAATTTAAAATTTCCCCTCGTTCTTAGAATTTCAAAACTTTTTTTTCGACTTTTACTTGCAAAAAAAAAGCTAGGCCTACAAGAAAGGGGAAAAAAATTATCAACGCAGGGCCACGCAAATTAATAGCTAGGGTTACAAATAATTTTTTGTTTCTTTGGTTTGTGTTTACCATCAATAAGAAACACGTTTTAAAAAATTTTACTTATTGTGTTTATTCTATAGACATCCAAATTTCTCAAACAATTTACGTGATTTTATATAATTTAAATGAAAAAAAATAAAGTAAAATAAACTCACCTTTTTAGTTACTGGAAATTTAAAAATTCTATTAAATTTTTCCCACGCTTTTTTCTTGCTGCGATGGTCCAAAAAACAATTTTTTTTTTTTCATTTGACGTTGGAAAATACCTATTTAATTCTAATAAATTACCATTTCTCTTTCTCACTTCACCCACCTCTTAATTAATACGATTTTGTTTACAAAAAGAGGAATAAATTTAGAGGCAAAAAAAATTTACAACAGAATCGACACTTTTGAAGGCGGTGGATTAGGAATTTATTTCCCCTTGAGAGTGGTACTCGTGTAAAATTTATCACGTGACCTTGATAAATCAAACCAGACGTTCTAGCACGACAGGATTTCCTTCCTCAAGAGTAGCTGACTCCGCCTTTACTCCTCCTTTTCTCCACCCCAAAATCGTTTTTGCAAACGGCCTTTTCCCTTTTATGGGGGTTTTCTATCACTTGGTCCCTGTCTTTTCTTTTGGTTGTCTTGAAGTTTGGGCTTTTTTTCAGATTTTTCTTCGTGTCGACCGCTTGGGTTGTCTATCACTTTTTTTTTACTCCTATTCTTTGGGTTTTCTACATTTGGGCCAAGTCTTCGGCCAATTGCCCCCCCAAACCTTACAAAAATTTTTCTTTTACTTGTCGAGCAGTTTTTGTCTAGCAATGTATGGGCCGCTCATTCTTATATTATTAGTAGAGGTTATACAAAATAACATTCTAAACAAAAACTTTAAACCCAGACACAGACCCCTACCTGGTCCGTAATAAAACGATGCACAAAATCAATTGCTTGGCCCAAAAGTCCTTTCCCTAAGTCCTTACCCTTTTAAAGTGCCCAACTTTAACTTTCTACGGACTACCAATCACAGCCCAGTAAATATGCATGCGCCTTGAAAAAAGAAAATAGCAGTGATAGAACCGTCGCTATGGAAAAAATATACAAATGAAAAGAGGTACACGCAGACCTATTTTGAAACATTTTTTCTAAAAATCAAAAAACCCCGAAAGGGGGCTTTAGGAAAGTGATTTCTGAGAAAAACCAAGTTTCCAGTAAATTGGCTTTGTTTTTGTAGGTTCAAAATTCCCTATTTGGTTTTTTTCTCTATTCAATAGGTCATTTTTTTTTTGTGATTGAAAATTAGGATACTAGCGATTTTCCATCCCAAAAAATTTGTAGGCCTACATTGTTTAGCATTTTCAGGCTATTGCAAACATTAAACTTTTAAGTTTGATAGTTAGAATAAATTATAAATATATTTTTGTGATTGTTCTTAACCTATATTTTAAATAAAAACTGGAATTTTCCAAAAAAAGTTTTTTTGGGTTTCTTTTTTTTTGATCACTGACTGCTTTACAACGCTCCCTCTGTAACTTTTTCTTTCGAATGTTTTTTAAATTGGATAAGCTCTTTCTACTCATTGGTGAAAAAGGTCAGGGGATTTCGGAGACTGTAATCGGAGTAAATTTCTTATGGGCAGGCCGGGCCTAAGGTGGGATCTGTGTTGGGCTTTTTAGCTTATTTTAGCCCAACAGTAACTGAAAAAGAAATAAAATGGTGGGCCTGATCGATTTTCCAAATGGCTTAAAAACTTTTTAAATTACAAAAATTTATATAAAAGTTCCTTAAAAAAAACTCTAGAAGAAATGAATAGAAACTTAAAATTTCAAAGAACAAGTTAAACCCCCTGTCAAATTTTAAACCCACAAAAATACCCCAGGAAAAAAAAATGAATTTGAAACCTCAAGAAAGTGTTTCAAATTAAAAAAAAAACATTGAAAAATATTAAGAAAAATGAATACACTGGGTTTGATAAGTAAAAGTAGCTCTTGTTATTTTGAAGGATGAGAAAGATAAAGAGACAAGAGACGTTAAATAAAAGTTATATGATTATAAAAAATTTTTTGACTTCAAAATATTCCCGAATAAACGTTTTGAGATAATGGGGAATCCCAATAATATGTGTGAAAAACAGAAATGTTTTTGAATGGTGGAAAAATTTGGGGAAGGGTTAAGTTTTCTGAAAAAAGGTGAAATTGGAAAAGCTCAAGGGTATCAAACAAAAAGAAAAAATAACTACCACCCCGTTATTTTTCGTTAAATTTGTCAACGACACAAAAAACTTGAGCTTAAAACGGGGTGAAAAATTTAATAAAAGTGTAACTGCTTTGACGAAAGCTCATATACATCCTTAGGGCTAAACCCCTAAAGGACCCCTATATTAGTAAAATGAATTCTAACCATCAAAATAATTTCCTTTGGACAAGCCAAAGAAAAAACTTAGGAAGATAGGTTTCAAAAATTTATATGGGTCAGAGAGGGGGAAGAAAAACGAGATTTAAAGAGAATGGAAGATCCATCATATCAAGTCCAAAATGATAAAAGAAATTTTAACATCAAAATGTAAGTGTTAGATCAAAAAATTGAACAATACAAGGTCAACAAATCGCTCATTTTTTACTACATTGTGATCAGCATTATTATTATTTGAATTTTTTTAGGTTTAATTTTAAATACACACTTTTATTTTTAATTAAAATTTTTAAACCCAAAGGTTTATACAGAAACTATTTTCATTAGATTTTATATTAAAAACCCAAAAAATCCTTTTGAAAAAAGGGATTGTTTCTATCTTTTTTTTTTCCTTTAAAATCTTTTGTAATATTCCGAATTACTAAAAAATCTTTTGGATAAATTTTTTTTTTAAAAATTATTTCCAGCACGATTTTTAAACCCCCTTCCCAATTTTTTGATCTTTCCCCTGCCTTTCTCCTCATGCGTAAAAATGTCATTCCCGTTACCTAGTATTTTTAATCAAACTATTTGGGTATTTTTTTTTTTTAAAGCTATCCCAGTTTAACAAATTTAAACCTTCAAGGTTTTAACAAGTTTTTTTTATAAAGTCAAAACCAAGAACAAAAAAAAAAATTAATAAAGATAAAAAAAAAACCTTCAAAACATCATACCCAATTCCCTGTATATTAAATTTTTAAAAACCCCCGGGTACATAGGGTCCGAGATACTAAAAAGCATCAAAAGAACTGTTCATGACACACATTTAGTATTTCATAATTTTTAAAAAAAAGATACAAAATAAAAAAACCCAAAAAAAGGGCAAAACCTAAAGTAATACATGGAAACTTTACTCCAAAAACCAAAAATAAATAAAAAAAAAGGAAAAAAGACTACATTTTAAATTTTAAAATTTAATTTACCAAAACAACTTTAAAAAAAAGGGGAAGAAAAAAAAAAACTAATGTAAAAAACACGTAATTTAATCAAAAGTGAGTGAGGATTAAACGGCGATCTGCCAAACGGGAAATCGTGATTAAGGTGAGGCCAATCACGACAATTCGTAAAAAAAAAAGATACAATACTTAGAAAACAAATATACCAAAAAGGAAAAACCCCAAATTTAAAAAAAAAACACTAAGGAAATTTAAATACATAAAAAAAGGTACAAAGAGATTTAATTATTAGCAAAATTGAATTAATCATTTAGAAAATTTTTTAAAAAAAAACTTTTTCCCACAATTCCCAAATCCAGATCGCCACCTACTTTGGTCTTTGTAATTTAAACTCGTCCAACGACTTCTTACTCACCACTACCAAAAGTTTTCAAGACGATAGAAACTGGTCATTTATAACCAACATAAGGGGGTTCCCCCTTAAATTAAGAAAGTCTTTTTAATTTGGGGTAAAAATTAAAATTTTTGGAAAAGGTGGGGGGGCCACTCCAGGAAAAAATAAGTGTTAAGATTTCAAATTTTTGGTGAAATTTAAAGGGGGAAATTTAAATTGGATTGCTGTTGTTTGTAGGGGGAAATTTATATAAATGCAGCCCAGATTTAACGTCCTAATTTGAATGTTTAAATTAGACAAAGAATGATCATCTGTAGTAAATTATATGTGAATATTTACCTAAACCATTTTTTTGAAATAGTCTCTTCCTGCTATGGGGGACGTTATTAGTTATGGAGATAAAAAAATCGACGTGAACAATGACGTTCATTTTGAAAAAAAAAAAAAATTTGTTTAAAATAAATTTTTTTAAAAAAAAAGACAGCATTTGTAAAAACCAAAAACAGTATGTAACAAAAAACATATTTGTAGTTTTCAACAAAAATTGATATTTCAATACACAAAAATGCATACAAGTTGCAAAACAAAAAATTAAAAGGGGAATTAGTCATAAATTTAAACACTGTCAAAATTTAAAATTTTTTTTATTTAATCTATAGCTTATGGAAAACCCTTATTTAAAAATTTCTTCGCTAATTTAACACCCCTTTAACGGGCCCCTAATCTTTGTTTACTTTTTTAATCACAAAAATTTTTTTTATTTACCAAATGGTTTATATCTTAAAAATAAAAAAACACAATATATTTTATTAATTTTTTATTTGAATTTTTTTTCTAATCAAAAGGGGATTTGAATTTTACGTTTAAAATTTTCCTAAATGTAAATTTAAATTTATTGTTTTGAAATAAAAAAAAAAACAATATGAGATTTAAAAAAATTAAAGTTAGCACAAATAGTTTTTGGGGCTTTTTAGTAAGGTTTTCCCCGGTCCTATAATAGCACAGCACCTAGATAAGGTCCTCTCGACGTTTTTCGACTTTAGTTTTTAGCTATTCCCTTACTAATCGTTCGAACTTTTCAAATTTACTCCCTAATAGGGCAGGGGGATAAAGCTAATTAGGTAAAAATGTACCTGAACTTCTTAAAAATAAAAGGTAACTTGACAAAATACCTCAGAATTCCGGCTGTAAAATTAAACCCTTCCCCCCGTTCCCAGTAGAACTAACTAAATAACTTGCATTTACTTTAGTACTCACTAGTGCACATAAAATGATTTTAGTTGAGATTTTTTTTCCCTATTCTCGAACAATTTTTGGTTTTTTGTGTTTGTTGCGCTATCTTTATACTTAAACATTCAATATAAAAATAATTTTTGGGTTTGGGGTCGCTTCAGGGTTTTGGAGAAAAAGTCCGCCTAACCCCCGGTGTTCGGGTTAAAACTCGCCGGGGTCAAAGATTTCTTTCGAGTAAAAACAATTATGCATAACTTTTTTTGGAGGGAAAGTAAAGCCTTGGTCCCATGTTATTGTGGTATGACGTTTTTTTAAGGTTTGTAAAAAATACTTTCCCACAAAATTGTTAGGCCCCTTTCGATCTCACTCATAGAAATTTTCTCATGCGCTTAAAAAGCATTTGGTTCAAAACGCCGATAAATACAACAAATAAATAAAACTATAGTTGGGTCCGTTTTCCTTTCCCCCGCAAAAAAAAAATTTAAATTCAAATTAAGACGTTTAACACAACCAATTATTGTCATTAAAACCGGCCCTGCTACTATCCTTTGTGTTTTACACATTTTAATTTTAATGGAATAGGCTAAGGGAAAAAAAAATTTTAAAATAAGTGTTTCAGCATTTTCGGAAAGGAAGGGGATAACCTTTGGAAAAAAAGAGCCCCGTCCACGAGGCTGAATTTGAACCCAGAGCTTCCAGCACGGCAAACAAACTGATCCTGAAACCAACAATTCAGTCCCTTTTGGGTTTTTATCTATGAGAACATTTTCTTTCAACTTAATAGTTTTTAGTCCCTACGTTTTTAAATAAAATTTTAAATCCTAATACATAGTTATAAATGGAAAAATATGTGTGGTTTATTACTCATTTTTTTTATTATTAATAAAACCAGTTTCTACCATTTGGGTTTTTACGCATTACCCTTTTAAAGGGTTTGGGGGATTTGAGATGAAAGAAGGACCCACAGTTTAACGGGGATCCGAACCGGTGGAGGGCCCGTCTTCCACCATTTACAAGTTGTGGTTAATACACTCTTGTCAGTATGAAAAAAGGGTTTTTCAATAAGTAAATCTTGGCCCCGGAACCGAGGGTTTAACCCCAGACCCCCAAGCCAGAAGCTCAAACTAAATTTTTTTATGAACTTGGTCAATTTGTTTGAAACTACACAAAAATTTTCAAAACAAAAAAAAAAGAAAATAATTTAACATGGACAAGTATGTTAAAAAATAATACTTAAAAAGTATTACATTTTTTTGAGCAAAACCAAAAAAAACATAAAATTCTCACTGAAAATTGGGCGTCAGAACAAAAAACCCTCAGATATGTGAGGGGAGCTAGCGGGTCGTCGGCGGTGGAGGGAAAGGGTTAAGAACACACCAAACCCGGGGGGTAAACTAAATTTTAAAACAACAATATTTCTTTTAAAAAAAGGGAAACTTGATGTGCTGGTTTAAAAACGTTCATTGAAAAAAAAATTAAATATGGAAGGGTTGAAAAAAATAATTTTTTTAAAATTTTTTCTTAAAGTTTTATTTTTAATTAATAAACATAGTTTTTATATATGACCCCTTTTTTTCAAACATTTAAATTAAAAAAAATTTTAATTTAAAATTTTAAAATATTTTGGAAAAGCCAAAGAAACAATCTTTTTTAAAAAAAGACATCATATTTTTAAAAAAATTTTTTGGGCGAATCATGGAAAAAAAATCATACAAAATTTTTTTAAAAATGTTGAAAATTTAATATTTTAAA
Organism: Timema cristinae; assembly: GCA_039000515.1. NCBI lineage: Eukaryota > Metazoa > Arthropoda > Insecta > Phasmatodea > Timematidae > Timema > Timema cristinae. The sequence continues at coordinate 39,050 of JBCFYV010001233.1, read as the reverse complement.
ACTTTTTAAGGTTTTTAATTTACGAAACCCAAAATTAAAAATTTTTTGAAACAAACAATTTGTTTTTAAAAGGAAAAAGTACAAAACTATTAAAAAAAAAAACTACATTTAAATTTTAGGAGGTAGTAGTACAGATTTTTTTTAATATTAGGTTTTATCCCCCTTTTAAAAAATTATTTTTGCAAAAACCCAAACCCCGTTTTGAAAAAAAAGTTAAAAAAAAAGGTTAAGTGTAGACTATTATCTCAAACTTTCCCAATGACAAAAACTTTCTGGCTAAATAATAAAAATAATTCCTTGATTGTACTTTTCTCAGGTGGTACAGTTTCGTTGTATTATTTATATTGTATGAATAATATTATAGAAATTTTAAAAAAAAGTACTGTTGTAATTATAAAAATGTGGCTGAATAAGTACGTATAAAGAACAGTATATTTGAGTATCACACAGTTGTGTAGGGCGATGTATTTAAATGCGTTACACTAAAAAGTTTATACCGGTTGTGCGAGGCGGAATGGCTCTGTCACGAAGCTACGTCATCAGCTCCCGCTAAGTGAACCCTACTACGGTGAACTGGCTAACATATAATCTATAAACCTTGTAGAAAGGATCCCTATGATCAAACCGTGATAATTTAATTCACTGATGCTGATGACTTACACCGCTGAGCAATATCTGGACCGAATCCAGCAACACATAACCTTCCGCCGCCGAAAAGGAAATGAATTATCCCTGGGATACTTTCTCAGGATAGTGGAGCCTTGTTTTGTTTGCACACACACAAAACACACACAAAACACACACACACACACACCACACACACACACACACACAACGGGAAAAGTCTCTAAAACTAGCCATCAGCTAGCAGGGGGCATATTTCAAAACGTCTAGAAACGGACGTTGGACAAAGATGCAGACAAGCATGCTCAAGTAATCCTTGAAGGAGACCACAAAAAAAATCTGTAATGTGTACAGGGAAAAAAATGTTGCAAACCGAATAAGGGTTCTAGAGATACGTGCGGGGATACTTTCTATATGGGAGGCTGGGTAAGGCCTTCCGCTAAACCACCGTTTTAAAAATCTCGCTTATCCGAATAGAGCTTGGTAGGTCGGTGAAACCCCAGGGTCTATGACGTAGCTCTCAAGACCCCGGTTAAAGGTTACACCAGGAAAATATTGTAGAAGGATTACCCAAAACTTCGGAAGTTGACCTTGTTGGTTGGGATCTCTAAATCGATGCAGAATCAAGTTTCGAACGTACCAGGGGGCGTCTACAATAGTAATAACGACATCGGTTATAAAAAGCCTGCATCCCACAAAATAAGTTTCCGCTTGGTGGCCCCAAGGGGGACACGCATAATCGAGAATTGGCCTGAGCAGAGAGCAATTCCTTGTACGGTGTCAGTCCATCATGGACAAGGCGCTATGCATGTTCGAAATGGGCCTAAGCCTCCCCGTTTTTGCCTCGGTCTTGGTTAATAATTCATTTAAAGGGGCAGTATCAAGGTCAGTTTTGTCCCCACGTTAGTCCCAGGCACTCAGCACCATTCCCCTCATCAGATCCGTTTCCCGAACAGAAGAAGAGAAACTGGTCTGTAGTACTTTTTATCCCCTGCGAATAGCACAGCTGTTCTCTTATCCACGTGGTTAGCCCCCCCTCCAAATGACGTTTAAAGTGATCTGGATTCTCCCCTCACAAGACGCCCTCGGCCCCTACTACACAATAGAGCCGCGTCGTCCCCATACATTACCAACTTTGTGTATGAGGATTTTGGAATGTCGTTCAAATACATACTAAAGAGTTCAGGGCCATGAGGTATCCCTGATTCAATCCAGACCAGATGCTTTTGACTTGGGAAGAAGATCAGAAAAGTTGTAAAGAAGATGCAATGGGAAGGATAAGATTGTATTATCTTAACTTGGTAGACGAGTAAGCTCATGGAAAACTTTTTGGAAGAGGGAATCTTATCTGAAAAACCCACGTCAAAAGCTTTGCCACGTCAAGGGAAAAAACAGCACCATCAGCCTGTTGATGTTTAAGTCCCTTGTGACCCGCTATACGAGGCGGAAAAGTTGGTGAACATGCGTCCCCCCCTGAAAGGGCCAAACATCCCATCCACCATAATACCCCACCTGGGTGAACATGTCGGGTCAGTATCGTCAGTAGAAGTGTCTCGAACACTTTGCCAGAAGATTTGAGTAAACTGATCGGCCCAATAAGAGGAAGGTAGGTCCAGGCCCTTTATCCAGTTTGTGAAAACAAGAAGATTTGGCGGCTTCCAAATCTCAGGAGAGTTGACTCATGATAGGACGGCGTTGAATAACTCCAAGGGCAGGTATATGATAAACCCGCTATTTATACCGTCCGGTTTGGAGAGTTAGTTTTTCTTAGGACGGCTAATTCTCATGACAGTTCTGGTTCATCTAAGGGTCTGTAATAGACACCACCGAAATACCTTAGCCACGTGCGCAATGTACACCAGGTTTTATGGGTCGCCCAGTTGGTACAAATGGCGCCCCTAAGTTCTCAATCGAGAGGATAGGTTTTTCTTCTGGTTGGAGTTGACCACCCTGTTCCATCCTAAGATAGGTGACCTTGGTGGGGAAAATCCACAGGAAGTTCTCCGTAATTTGCCAAAAGGGGCCTGTCCTGTACGCACAGGCTCTCAATTTCCCTCCGAAATACTATTCTTATAATTCTTGGACCATCACGCAAACCGCATGGACTTTGAGATTCCAGTTGTCCTTGTCCACCAGACCCCTTGAAGTGTGTCAAGACCCTCAACCGAATTTTCTCTGGGCGTTCCTAGGGATATAATTGGTAAATAATCCCATGGCCGTTCTCTTAGGAAGGTTCCCAAGCCGTTGAAACTTTGAGAACTCGATTGTGGTGGAAGTGATGAGATCCGACCGTTATCGATTTCTGCTGCCTTTAGAAAAGTTAGAATGTCCCAAACTTTGGTTCAATACAGTTGCGAACTATTCCAGTTAGTTCTTCTCAAGTAAGGTTTTTTTGGGTGGTCAATGCGGTCAATGGTCACACCTGCGTCCCAATTCTACGATAACGAGATTTTGATAATATGTCTAGCTCTGCTAAGAACTTCATTACCGATTGCCGTCTGATCCCTCAAATGGCAACAATTCGAAGATGTTTCTGTCCCAAGGGTATAATTGTAATGGTAAGTGTTGGGGCCGTGAGTCACCAGAAGTTTTGTTTTATGCATCAAGGAGCAAATAGCCGTAAACATCCATAATAAAAGAGCCCAGACGGGTGCTTTGAATTTTAATCACCTCCGGTTAAAAAAAGGTGTGATACCAGCACGTAGCAGCGCTCCATGTACAACCAACGTGTCCCAGTCAAACCAACATTGTGGATAAAAGTAGATATAAATGAGACGCACTGGTCCCGGGTTTAGGTCACTAAATATATCCAAGCTATGGAGGAGAGGAATGAATGGCATGATGATCGAGGCCCCTTCGGACCAGAAAGGCCGTTTCAAAAAACCTGGCCAACCCCCCGCTCGGTCCTTCGATGGCAGATGAACTCCACCAAAGAGAACCTCATTGTGAGAATAAGTGGGTTTCTACCAACAGCATTACATCGACACGGCTCTTACGAGGAAACTTTCCAGCTCGGCCACCTCCTAAAGATTCCATCGGCGTTCCAGAGTGCAATCATAAGCTCCTTTTCCACTGGCGGTTATCTATTTGAGTTGCGCCATAAAATTATCAGTATAGGATGATATTCTCCTGAACAAGGGCCACGGTTACTCATAGGGGAATACTGGTATCTTACTTAAGAGACTCGATGAAATTTCCCGTGGATCCAGTCCAGGAATCCTTTGAGCAGGTCAATGCAAGTCTTGAGTTTTGCAGCCTCTTCCTTTGGGGTGGAAGTAGAGGTTGTATGGGGGAGAAATAAAGTGGGACAATTGTTTTAAGGGTTGAAAAGGGTGGGGATGGTGGATAGAGGAGAAGGGGAGTGGGATATCAAAAGCGGGGGTTGGGGGTAGTGGTCTCAGGGTAATTCTCAACAGGTAGGAGTGAAGAGCCAGGTGGGGCAGGTTTTATGAAAGGGGAGCTTTGACAGGTATCTCGGGCTTGTGGGGAGGGTTGGGCTCCTGACATCTCACTGGAGAACGAGTCCACCAGTGGTATAGGTTTTTGAAGCAGGAGTCAAACATCCCCCCTTTGTTCCACAACGTGGCCCGAGAACTTTTGCTGATTGCTTAGACCATCCATCTTCCTTCCTTGGCCTTGGAAATTGTGTCGTCTCTGCCAACCGAATGTCTTTTACGTTTGGCAGCCCAAATTTTCCCAAACTGCAGAATGAACTCCTGAGCAGTGCATACACTTTTGGGTAGTTCCTCTATTTCGGGGCAGCTGATTTCCCTTTTTGTAGTGTCCATACAGAACCTACACCTTGAATTTGGGGCTGCAATCCTTCCACGCATTCCAAAAAAGGAAACAGTTTTTACATTGAATCGGATCACCGGAAATGTTAACGTCCCACCTTGACATGGAGCCCGTACATTACTTCAAGAGTATACAGCTCGCAGTATGTTCCCCTGGCTAAAGCGACAACGTATTTGGCAACCGTTGGGTCCTCCATCTTTTGGTCCCTTTCTACTGGGGGGGATTTGGGGAACATATTTCACGGAAAACCATCTCAAAGCTCTTTTTTTTTGTCAGCTGTGGCTAATCAGGATCCTTCCCACGACCCTGACGAGTCGCTTCCATCCTAGTCTAAGGGCCCGCTGAAACCCAAGTCAAACAAAAAAAAGCATAGAGGGGCGTAATCTAGTCTGAAAGTAACCTCGATGCGTTCCAGAAGATACCGCTAGCCTTCGCTTATGGGGGTCTAAACCAAACAAACAAGAAAGAAAAAAGAAGTTGGGGGCCTTTTTTTAAGGGGTACGCTTTTGCTTTGTTTACTTAAACTTAACTTTATGATAATATTGGTCTGCAAATTAATTTTATTTATTTATTTATGTGTTATATATTTATCTTTTAATTTTTTTATGAGCTTTTTTCTTTGATGCTTCATCAAATTCTAACTGGTTTTCTAAATATTTCGTAACAAATTAAGCTACTCTGTGAATAATGAGTTGACCAAAATAATATAATAATCTTTAGATTTAATTAATAACAAAAATATATTTAGCACCACATCTTACCACCTGTTAGGTTATACCACATGTACTAATTAGGGTAATGGATTAGGGATGAAGAAAAATGAATTTAGAGTAAGTGTACCCGCATTTGCGTGGAGAGAGTGGAAAACCACCCTCTGTACACCCAACTAAGATTCTAACTCAACCCAAATCTTCTGTCATCGACATTCTAGTTTATGCGAGAGTGATGCCTGAAACCCTGCGGCCACCGAAGCAGATATTTTTTCATTAATGTTTCAAGTGTGCTTATTTTTTAATAATTTTTTTAATAAAAAAAATTTTAAAATGTTATTAAAAATTTATATATATATCATTTTATCATAAAAAAATTACATTTATTAAATAATTAAAATATTTATTATATGTATAAATTATAATAATTTAAAAGTAAATATATGTTATACCAAAAATATAGGTATATTATCCTATATATAAATTTTAAATGATATAGGATAGATATCCCTTAAATTTGTAAAATTATTTATATATTAATTTTGGTTATAAAAAATTTAAAGGTTTATTATATTTAAATATATTTTATATTTTTAAAAATTATTTATTATATATATAAAACAAATTTATTAGTAAATAATAATTTAATAATACAAATGCTTAGGTAATTAAATTGTCATTTTAAAATTTGCCAAAGTTTTTTTTAAAGGTTTCTTTAATTTGAATTCCCCCCAAAAAGTCGATTTTTACAAGTTTACTAGGTTTGTACAATTTTACAAAACTTTCCTCTTATTTGTGTGAAGTTAAAGCTTTTCTGTTTTCAAAAGGTTGTTTTTATAATTTATTTAATAGTAAAAAAAGACTTTTTTAATTTTTTAAACATTTTTCCATAAAATTTTAGACTTGAGTAACCCCCAAAATGGCTACTGCGAGTAATTATTCAGGTTATTTAGTTTGCCCCACATGGGGGTGTATTATATCCCCCGGTACCTCCTGCTTCAAGGTCATGAATCGTTGCGGATACTGTCGTTCCCTTGGGAAAAAGTCTCATATCAAAAGGAGATGGGGTGCTTCCTCTTGGGCTATGCGGGCCCCAGAGCTACTATTCGGTTGGAGTGAGGGCGGTTGGTTTTTATTTTTTGGTTTTACCGCCCCCCCACTTGCCCCAAATAGGGTCGGATTCACACCCAAATTGTCGAGAAGATTAATTTTTTTAAAAGGCCCCTTAGGTTAGATTTAATAATTTTAACTAATAAAGATTTTTACTTAAAAATTTTGATGTTTAATAAAATGTTAGTTATAATAAAATTTAAATTTATTTTTAAAAATTAGGGGGGGGATTTGCCCTAAATCCCTTTTTTTATCTAGCTTGGAAAAATATATTTTAAATTTAAAAGTTTTTTTTGATGTTGCGAAGATAATGTGATAATTTTCATGTGCCATAAATGCTTTTTTAATTGTTTAGTCTATTTTAAAAGGGGACCCTTAAAAGTGTTTTTATATTCTCCTTCCTCCCCCTTTTTCTTTCCCTTTCAAAAATACTTGGTGCACGCCCCCCCCCCCCCCCTACCCCTCATTTTCCCGTTTTCCAGGGTACTCGGATGGGGTAGGAAAAAAAACCTTGTGTCCAGGGGTTGTAGTCAATGGTCAGTCGCCAAAAGTTTTTTCTAGCGCAAACAGGTCTTTCATTCGTGGTTGGGTATTTTCCTTTTGTTAATGTGATTCTGTTCTTTAATTTTTCTTTGTTTTGGATCAGTGTAAATTATTAAACTAGTAAAAATGCAAAAAGGGAAAAATTTGTGAAAAGTGATTATTAAAACAGGGATTGATGGCCCCGGAAAGATTTAGATTCCCAACCCTTCTTCCCCTCTGACAAACTTTTTTAAAAGGGGGGAATCCCAGGCCTCCCCGGGGTTGGGATTCACTTTAAAACGTAGGTCCCCCATTAACATCTCAAAAATTTTACCTTCAACTTTAGGAAAGTCGTGTCCCAACGGGTGTAAGGGTGCTAATAATGATAAAATAATATAATAATAATAATAAAAATAATAATAATAAACATGTTAAGGAGGAAAGTTATCTTTTAAAAAGGGGAAATAAAATTTATTAAATTTTGAAGTCAAGGTTTTTATTAAATATATTGACTTTTTAAAAAGTAAATCACTTATTTGTTATTTTTCAAATGGGTTTTCATTTCTTATTGAGGGATTTTACCCCGCTTTCTTACTACCCATTGGGGTTATACGCCTTACGCTAAGTAAAAGGGGAAAGGGGTTTGTAGATGAAAAAAAGGGGCCCTACAGTTTAACAGGGAATCCAACCCACGGGGGAGACCTGGCATTCCCCACATCACAAAAAGCTTGTCAGAGGTGAGGAAGGGTTTGGGTAACAGATAAATTTGGGGGCCCGGGGTTTAAACCCCGGCCCCCAGAAAAAAAGTTGACCCTTTACCCTAGCCCACCAGGCACCAATTATTTTTATTGAAGGATTTAACAAAAAGTGAAATTTTTCCCATAGCGTAACATTACATCAAAAAAAAAAAAGAAATCTTATTCCCCTTTGTTGGGATGCTTTTAATTGAAAAATTTGAAAATTTCCATTTTAATTTTAGGTAAAATGGAGAAAAAAGTATCCCCTAGAAAAAACAAAAATTCAAAATACTAGAAAAATTTCCCGGAAAGAAAGAGGATCACAACTATTTTTCCAAAAATTAACGATCCCGATGAAACCAAGAGCTTTTTTGTGATTATCTCTGTAAATCGTAAGCTGAAAAATTTTTTGGGAAAGAAGCGGGGAAATCCGATTTCAATGCTTTTCTCAACAAATATACAAACTTTAAAGTACAGACAATCAACCTGAGGAAAATACTTGCATTAAACCTTTTATCCGTAAGTTTTTACAATAGCAGTTTTTTTCTTTCAGACATCAAAAAATTTTAATGAGGGTTTTGATTTAAATAGTAGTAAACATTATTTTTTTTTGTTTAAGGCATTGAGAAAATCCAGAGTATTGGGAAATAAAATTGGCTCGTTGTGAAACCACTGCCCGCTGTGGCAGATATGTTGAATGTTGTTTTTGGGAAAAACTAACTTACGGGCCCTAAAAAACCCTCATTGGTTTTTCAAAGATGCTTAGAAACCAACAGTCGCAATTGCCAAGTTGTTCGGATGTTTTGGTAAGTAAAATTTTAAATTTGCAAAAGTATACTTTTTTAAATTAAAATGTTAGTTTGAAAAAAAATTATAATTATAAATGGTTAATTTTTTTTATTTGGGTGTCCTGTGGCCATAGAAACAACGAAAAAGGTTTTTGGTTTGTAAAAGACGGGCGGTCATGTTGAAAGCGGCTTGCGTTTTAAAAAGTATTTCCCCAAAGTAATTCCGTGATTGTCGGCGCTGCTTTTCTAGGGTTGCGAAGTTTTTGTATACGTTTCCCAAAATGAAAACGCTTTTAATTCCACCAATAAAGTTTTTTTTGAAGGCTCCACACAACTTTCTTTAAGCCGCCCTCCCCAAAACAACTTTTTGCCACCAAACCCCCCTGTTAAGCGGGGGGTCCTTGGGGCCTTGCTGCTTGCCTATTTGTTTATCTGAGTGAATTAAAAAGGTTTTAGCCAATACCTTTTTTTGGTGCTTTCCAAATTTAAAAATTGCAGTGGGTTTACCATATTTTATTGATTCCCTGTCCGCCAAATTTAATGGGGGAAAAAAAATGGTTATATTTGTAGAACAAATTTTTAAAAAATTGGGTGAGTTTTGTTGTGGTGCCCAAAAATTTGACGAGCAACACGTCGCCATTCCCAGAAGCAAATGGCATTTTGTCGGGCCAGTGGGGTTGGCATACGAAAAAAGCAATTTTGGAAAAATTTTTGGGAACAATACAGTTTGAGGCGAGGGATTTGCTCTTGTGAAGTGTAAGCTATTTGGGAAAATAAAAAAAAAAAACGAACGGTTTTGGTTGTTGGACAGCCATCGTCGAAAAAATTAAAAAATTGCAGCAAAACCCCTTGGGGGAAAGTGATGGCAAGTTTTTCGGACAATACATCCTGCGAGTCAAGTTGCCAAACTGAAATATTGTCTGAATTTTGGCCCCCAAGATTCAGTAAGTGGGGAAAAAGTTTTCAAGTTAAAAAATTTTTTGTCAGAAAAGAAAAAAATTTTTCCTGAAAATCTTGAGAAAATATTTTATAATTAAAAATCAAAGTAATTAAATTGTTTATGGGGTGGGGGCGGATTTTTAAAAAGAATAATAAAAGTGTGAGTTTTGGGTTTTTTTTCATTTTAGCTTTTGTGTATTTTTTTTTTTTTTGTGTATTTACTGCCTTTTTTATTTTAAAACTTTTTTTTGTTCCATTTTTTTTGGGTTTTTTGCTTTTGCCCGCCCTTTTAAAAAAAATGTGTGCCTATAAATCCCTCCCTTTAAATTAAAAAGGGGTTTTATTCTCTACAATTAAGCCCAACAATTGCAATCCGGAGGGCACCCCTTTTTCCTTTTATTGCAAAGACACTAAATTTTTTAGGTTAACGACGAAATTTCTTGGCATTTCACTTCCCCCCCCGGTGGATTCTTCGGGCGAAAAAACATCGCTCATCCTCCAAATCTTGGTCAAATAGTATATCAATGAAAGGATGAACCAAAGATGTTCCCCAACGTCCCGGAATACCCGTTTTATAAGTCTTATCATAAGCCCGGCGTTTTTCTGGACAGGCCAGATCGTTCAATTTTTTTTATATTTCTGCAATATAAACCGGGTTTAAAACACCACTTTTTTCGTTCAAAAACGTAGTAAAGGAAGGGTAACCCCCCCCTTAAAAAAATTCCCCCTTTTTTTAAAAAAATTTTTCCCAAAAAAACCCCTTTTTTCCGGCCCCCGATGTGAGTAACCCTGCCCCCCACTTTGGTGTGAAAAAAAAGGGTTTTTTTAATAATCCATTTATAGCAAAATTTCTAAAAAATTTCCCCTTTGAGGGCAAGATTTTTCAAAAAAACCATCTTAACAGTGTCTTCAAGATTTAAAAAACCTTTTCCAATGTTTTGGGTACCAAGCTTCCTTTTAAGAAAAAGTGTGTAACTATCATTGATGAAATTTTTTTTTCTGTTTGGGAAAAAAACCCTAATTCCCCCCAAATAGATGGTCCTCCATCTTTAATAGGGGGAAATTTAATCACACCATGATAAATCTTATTGTAAGTAAAATAAATGTTTTAAAAAAAGTTGTCATCTGTAGTCGTTGTAGCTTCAGTTCCCAAATTAGCAAAATAAAAAATTTTAATATAAGGTTTTTTTCGCAAAGCGCCAAATTAAAGTTAGTTTTCTGCTTGTGGGGTTTTTGCTATTGATAGCAAATTTGCTGTTTATTTAATGTTTTCAACAAAATTTGATTGGGCCCCCAATATTTAGTAATACTCAGTTATGTATTTTTGGGCAGAGGTACATTTTAAATTTTCTCTTTTAAATTTTTTTTTCAAGCATGCTGTCAATGATGATCTGACGGCTGGCCCAAAGAAATTTTCGCCAAAAGCATATGGTTTCATTTTTTCCCCACAATTCGCCTTTTATGAGCCTCAAAGGGTTACTAAATTTTAAACCCTTTTTTCCATTCGTTACGGCGTTGTGTTGTGATTTTAAAAAACGTTCAAAAAAATAAAGATGGTTTTGGGATCATGTGGGTGTTAGTGTTTTAAAAGTCATTTATTTTGCTGGAATATTGTTATTCTCAGGGGTTCTCAAAAAAAAAAAAGTCAGAAGGTAGTCATCCCCAAATTTTTTCTAAGAAACCAAAGGCTAAAGCCCAAATAGTATTTTTTTTTTAAATTTTCCCAAAACCCTTTTGAAGGTTTGCATTGAAATTTTGTAAAAAAGAATTTTTATAGTTGATTGTTTTTTTTTCCCCATTCACTTTGCTTTTTTTAGTATTCATCCATTTTAATTAACTTACTGGAAAAACCCCATAGTGGAAGTTCAACATACCCTTTTTTTTCGTTCTACGCTTTTTAACCAAAAACTTTCCATGGTGGGAAATAATAAAAGGTTTTAACAAACAAAGATAAAATCGTTTTAGTGCGCAGATAAGCAAAAAATAGTTGCAAAATTAATATACCAGGTAAAAGGGGGGTAATAAGGTGGGGAGTCCCTTAAAAGACCAAAAAGGGTTTTTAAACCTTTCGGTGGTGGTTTAAGTTTAAAGGGGTATTGGTGTTAAGAACGCATTTCTCTCTCTCCAAATGTACCAGATAAACCATTCAGCAATTTTTGTATGGGGGGTAGTCTTTGTTCCACTATAAGAAAAACCTAAATAATTCATTGAGGTGGGCTGGGCCGCAGTATCAAAAAATAAAGTTTTCGGAAGTACGAGATATATCGAATTAATTTTGTAGAAAAATTTTTACCGTTTTTTTTTTTCTATTTTTTCCCAAGTTAAATTCCCCCAAAAGTCGCACCCCAGTTTTGCGGCATTAGGGTTTTGAATCTCTGTTAAAAATAAATACATAAACTAATTTATTTTTCTGTTTTTATTTTGGTTTTAAATTTGGGTTTTATCACTTCTCGGTTTCCCTTTGGTGATTCATCTCGATTAAAAAGCCCATACAAACTCCAAAAATTAGGATAAAATTTAAGTTAAATCAACGTTTTTTTTATCAAAATTTTCATGGTATTGATTAAAAAGCTATTATTGAAAATAATATATTTCAATTGTTACGCCCTAGGCTTAAATTTTTGGCTTAGTAACCCTGTTATATAATAAAAAACCCAATTTAAAACTAAGAATCCAAAATTTAAAAAAAATTTTACTTTTGTATTTTTCGAAAAAACGCCAATTCTTTTATAAAAAGATTTTAATTTTGTGTCCTTTTGTGCAAGGGAATATTAGTTATGCTTAAACATGAAAATAAACCACCTTTTACGTATTCTCGGGGAGATAGAAATTTTTCGACAATTTTTTTCAAAAACAGCCCTCTTAATTTCGGTACCAAATTTTTTGGAATTTCCCCCAAAATTAAAAAAAAGTTTATTAAAATGTACACAGAAAATAAAAATTTTTCTCGCACACAAAATTTAAAGGGATTCAATCATTTTTAAAAATTCACTTTAAAGTTCCCGGCAAAAAGGCGTCCCCTTTATTTTTTTGAACATTTTTCTTTACACCCAAAATTTTGCTGTGATCACATATTTTCGATTTTTTTTTTTTCCAAAATTTATGGGGGTTTTGGTGATAAAAATTTTTTTTAGGGTTTTCTTTAAAAGTACATTAAAAAAAAATTTTAAACAATAAAAAAAGTTATGTCGCAAGAAACTTTGTTACCCTAAGACCGATCATTTATTATCAAAAAGGCATAAAACTTTTTGGGAAATAATGCCAAACCATTTTCGCATGAAAAACGCCCCCCCTCCCCTTTGGCGAGGGCCCTGTTTGAATGAGTTTTCGTCGACGTGCGTTTTCCCCATGTGTTCCCCAAATTAAGTAAAAATAAGAATTTGGTTTATGTAATTTTTTGGAGGAAAACCGGGTCGTGTTTTTTATTATTTTATGAAGTAATAATATATATTTGGTATATAATTTTTAATACATATATATTTCAAAAATAAGCGTCCCTTTAGCAAAAACAAGGCTGCTGCTGTAAGGGTTTAAAATCTATTAAATATTCTTTTAATTAAATTTATTTGTTTTAGGGTAAGTTAAGAAATAGTCAATTATTTCTTATCAACAAATGATAAAAATCATTCTAAAAAAAGTGTGTATTTCAATTACAGTTGAATTTTGACATAAACAATAGCCACCTGTAAAGGTGTCAAGTTTTAAAAAATAGTCTTATACTTACTTTCAAGCTGAATAATCTCTCGTTGGACATTTTGTTTCAATTTTTACAACCTTTACACTTTAAGTAATTAGGTGATAGCACATGATAGGTGAGTAATGTGACTATCATATGGCTGAATTAATAGCCACTAAGACCTAGTTGATATATAAAAATGCAATTGCGTGGTCATAATATAATTGGTGGTAAAGATTAAGGTCAAATAATGGTAATCACGCTTGATTAGTGGTCTGGGTGATCAGTGTTATAGACCTGGCTTTATTCTCAAGTATCATACATAATTCAGACATGGGTGATGGGTAGTCAGTCTACTGGGGCCTGATTCTCAAGTATTAATGCATGCTTTTCCTAAACAACAAACAAGAAAATATGCAAGAGAAAACAAAGTTATTGAGTTTATTAACAAGATAATTTACCAAGAAATATTTTTTATTATTAATTTCATCAAATTTATTAACACAGTGATGTGAGATTCCCACTTATTTTATATGCAGTAGCCCCTACTTTTTGTGACAGGTATGACAACTATCTGACTGTTTCAAAACTTGTGTTGTTACCCTACTTCACCTCCTGTATGCATACAACTGAACAGGTCTGAGATTTACTCCAGACTAAAGACTGATAGCTACAAGACTGTGTGTTTATGAGATCAACCAATTGTACTGCTGGCAATGTATTAAACATAGCACAATATAAAGTGTTTACATAGCTGTAGATATGTGCTAAGGCTCATGTATGGCCACTTTGCACTGTGCATCGTGGCACCGTTCTTAGAAATAAGCATGGTTGCACACACAAGGAACCACGCCTGAAGGCCGCTGTTGTATCTATGGCACCTTGCTGCGCATGGGTGTTCAAACTTGCTAATTTCCACAACCACAACATGGCAATGGGATAGTGTCTCGTCTCCCCATTCTCGGCAGTCTTAACTCAACATGGAACTATTGCGTTAGCTAACTACGCCACCGAGGGGGTCAAAAAACCAAAAATAACACTGAACATTAAATACAACACGATTGAAAAGCGCTAATAAATGAGAAACAATCTCTACTACACTAAAATTACCCACAACTGGCGACCAAGAGGCGCATCTAGGGAAGACACGTCTGCAGTCACAGACGCAAGACACGCCTAGGGAATCCTACTATAGACATGTGGACAGACAATCGGCATGGAAAAAAAATACACAAGGCATATTTAATTTTTAGGGGGTCATGAAACTTCAATATGTGTCACAATCACCTATTGTTTCTTTAATCTATTTTTGATTTCTGTCTATACCTTCTATTAAATTTATTAATTAATTCTTTCTTCAGTATTTATTTCTCTGCCTATATAGAAAGAAAATAGAGAGTGAATAAATTATGAATTGTAAACTAAACTACCTACATTTCTTTTTATAGTTCTTATAAAGTTGCATAATTAATACATAACTATTATGAAACATAAGAAACATTGATACTTCTGAATACTAGATAGTTGCAAAAGGCAGCGTTTCCAGTTCAACATTTTGGTTATGATGATTTTCACTTGCAATGTGCTGATCAAGATTAAAGGTATAATTAACTTTCTGAAATGTATATTCAACATTAAGCTTCTAAGAGAAAATTAGTTAAAAATGAATCTTGTAATATGTAACTGGTTCTTCTTTTTAAATTTTTCAATAAAACTTGTTTCTCTGATGATTGATGATTCTTAGTGTTTTTTCTGACTCGAGTTTTTGAAGAGAGCAAGATTATCTTTTGGCTCCTTTGTAGCAGTACCTGTCAAATTTCTGCATAGATGAGATTTCTGAATAAACAAAATAAAAATTATCAAGTTATAATAAAAGTAGAATAACAAATTTCCTAACATATAAATAATTATGCTGGAATTTTCATTTAAACCGTCAAAATTAGTATTTATTTCAATCATTTTATATATATATATATCTCTTTACAATTATCTATTGTGTATTATTGTATAAATATAATATCTACACAATATGTATAAATACATTATACAGCCATTTTGTAAACAATATAGGCCTATGCAACTACCTTTAAATAAAATCCAGGTACATTTTCATAACACATAACATAACAATGTTGAAACCTCCAAGCACAAACTATTGTGAATGTAAATAATAATATAAACAAATAACAGATGGCAGCACAACATGGGTCACTTGTAAGGATCTATCCATAATGTAATAAAACTGTTTAATTTTAAACCAGAAAATATTAATATATCACCCTTTGGTGAACTTTTTTATACTATTCTGGTCAGTCTGTCATAGAAACATACATATTTTATAAATTTACTATTAAAGGCATTTTAAATTAATATAAAATTAGTAGTTACATAAAAAAAATCGGAATTTTTTCTTCAACATGATGTATTACTGTACTCAAACTACTTAAATATTCTTGTAAAAATTTACTAGATTTATTCAGACACTTTGTATTTTTAAGTTTACCACAAAAAATTGTTTACTTAGGTTAGTAAAATAACCATACTTATAGGCCTAGTTTTTTTAAAAAAATTATCCCTTTTATAAAACATTCATAAAAAAGGATAATATGAATGAAACAAAAAAAAAAAATAAAAGGGGTTTTAATTTGTAAACAAAATAAAAAAAAATTTTTTCTTTTGGACAAACTTTTTATTTTTCGATGAAAAATTTGGGGATGCAATTTGCTCATTAAAACTTTCACACTTTCATATAAATAATCTTGTATTTTTCAGAATTTAAAAAGCTCCATAATCTAGCCCTTTAAAATAAAATAAACATTCAAAACATTTTAAAATATAATGCGCAAACACTTTCATTACGAAGGAACAAAACAACCCTAAACCAAAGATTCAAAACTTGAGACAACAGGCTTAAGATTATAAACAAAGAGATTGTTTTTTTTTTTTAAATCACGCGTCATTGGAGAATATGGGGGGGGGGGGGAAACATTGTATCCATTCGGAAGGGTTCCTTTCCCGATATTTTTTGTAAAAACTGTTTTTGTGAAATCCTGAATTGTATCCCGGAATTATACCCCCAAAAAACCTGAATGCCCCCCTCGGAATGGTATCCTTTCCCGATGTTTTGTAAAAATGCTTTTGTGAAAACCCTAAATTGTATCACTGGATTATACCCCCCAAAAACCTAATCGTCCCCCCTCAATGGTATCCTTTCGATAGTTTTGTAAAAAACTGCTTTTGTGAAAAATCCTGAATTGTATCCTGGAATTTATCCCCCAAAAGAATCTCCCCCGGGAAGGGGTATCCTTCGATAGTTTTGTAATAAATGCTTTTGTGAAAATCCTAAATTGTATCCACTGGAATTATTCCCCAAAACCCGGGAAATCGTATCCCTCGAAGGTACCTTCTGATATTTTTTGAAATAAATGCTTTTGTAAAAACCCTGTTTTGTATCCACAAAGGCCGACTGAGTTTTTAACAGAAGGAACGTTTAACGAAAAAGCTTTGTACAATTTGGAAGGGGGCAGCAGGAGGATCTTCTTAACTTACTATTTATACTAAGGCAGCAAACCAACAAATTTTTAAAATTTGTTTAAGAATTATTTGAAATTCGAAACTTTTTAAAAGGGCTGCCAACATTAATAGAATATTAAAACATAGCGTTATAAATTTTTTTTTTTCCCAAATTAAGAGGATATTCGTATCCAAAATCAGCCAGTCTGCCGATTATACACTTTGGGCCGGGGAACAGAAGTTAAAAGTATGGGACATTGGCACCTTTTAAAAAATATAAACAATTGTTTGCTCATCTTGATAAGATTTTACTCTTTTCACGTTATTTTAGATATTGACATTTTTTGTTTAATATTTTCATGTTCCCATAGTTTTTATTTTGTTTCTTGAAGTATTCAAAAAATTTTTTTAAAACAAATCGATATAGAGAATTTAAAATAACTTTGTATTGTGCTCTAATTTCTTTTCAAGGGGCCTGTTTAAGTTTTTCTTAAAAACGAAGTATTCATTCTTTTTAAAAGATTGGTGCATATTAGAAAAAATTTTGCAACCCTTTTTTTAAACAGTAAATTTTTTTTTGGTAAATAATTTTAAAATGTATTGATTCTATAATTTTAAAGAGAGAAATCTTTTATTTTTTGGCAAGACTTTACCACTTTTTAAAAAAAATAATTATTTAAAAATCTAGTTTTAATTTATTCAAACTATAAGAAATGAGAGGTTTTGATGAATTCGGCAAGAATTTTTATTAATGTAAATGGCAAAGCTTTACTCGTCATTTATAATAAAAATTTAAAAAAGTTTCTACAAGAAATTTTTCATTTTTTCCCTATAAACTTTTTAAGGGTATGGAAGTTTTCAATTTGTTTAAAAACCCCATGAAAGTTTTTGCGGGGCATGTTCACCAAAATTCCCCAAACCCCCCAAAAAATTACTGTCTTTGCCCACTGTGAAAATTACTTAGGGTGAATTTATATTGACTTTTAAAGCTAAGGAACAATGTTAATTTTCATAATTTGGGTGAAAAATGGGGTTTAAAATTTGGGTTTTTTTAGTATATATTGGTTTCACTGTGATCGGGAATTTTTTTAAAAATACATTAGGGGTTTTATTTCGATGAGTAATTTCTTCTTTTTTAAGTATAAATTTGCCCCCCCTCTGGTTAAAAAAAAGGATACTTTAAACGGGGAAAACCCAATGAATAGAAAGAGACGGGGTTCTATAAGCGCATCTACTGAAATTTTAAGAGCGAGACACCTACGCTATTTATTATTTGCCCCATAAATTTAAAAAGGTATTTTAGTAACCATTTATCACACGAAATTTATATAGCCTGACATATTTTAATAATTCGCTAAAATAGTAAATATTCAAAATGTATTATCAAGTATTAAGAGAACAAGAAATCCCCGAAGGGTTTTCTCTTTCACCAATTAAAACGACGACAGCTCGAAATTTCAGACACAACACCAAATCCAATTGATCATTGGCTTTTTTTGATCTGTGTTAGGCTAGGCTTAATAAAGCTCAGGGTTTTTTCTTGCTTAAATAATAGTTTGCCCATGGCAATTGTCGGAATTATCTACAACGACGATAAACCCACATTTAAAATCTCCTAGCAAAAAATATATTGATAAATGAAACACCCCTCACTAAATTTTGATGAGTAGACTAGGAAAATCCCCAATTCATTTATAATTCGAACACTTACGTGTGGGTGAAATGGATTTTTAGTTCAGGGGTTTTCCAAATAACCCATTTTTAAAATCAATGTTGGTCTTTGAAACCTCCGACCCCTTTGAGGGGCCTCAAAAAATTAATATCTGGTTTTTAAATTTTTAAATTTTTATAATTTTCTTATTAATAGGGCTATAAAAAATTTAGCACCACATTTTACAATGGTTTGGGTTAAAAAACAGTTACAAAATTTCCTAATGTGTTATGGACAAAAAAGGTTGAATTAAGATTAAGTTTCCCCGGGATTGCAAGGGGGAGGGGGAAAATTTATTTGGGGGAAAATTTAAACCCCAGAACCCCATCAAAATTGAAATCCTGCCCTTATTTAAAACCCAAAACTAGGTCCCGTTAATTCGTTTGATGTGAAAGGGTTTTAAGGCTCATGCACAGTTTCAACCCACGACAGCCATCGAAAAAATTTTTTTTTCTTTTTCGGGGCCATGAAACTCGATATTTAAAAAATTTCAATTTTTTTTTTTACGATATCAATACTTTCTCAAAAACCGAGGGTGCGAGAAAAAAAAAAATTATTTCCACAAATCAAACAAAGTTTTTTAAAATTTCTAAAAAGGGTCTTGACTAAAATGTCACTTTTTTTTAATTTCTTCACTTTTCAATACCCTTATGAACTAACTTCGTGTTCCCTTAGGGGTGTATGAGAAAGGGATAATTTAGAGAAAGTGTTTACATTTTTTATGTAATTTAAAAAGGAAAATCATTTAGTCAAAAATTTTCCGAAAAACCGGGGAGTTTTGATCCCCGATATTATCCTGGTGAAAACAAATTGTAGCTAGGATGAAAAAATATAACAACTACTACAACTTTATTCACATACTATACGGGGATCGAAAACCCCGGATGTTTCGAGATAATTTTGACTAAAAGATTTTTTCCCCTTTTTCTACTACAAAATTTGATACACTTTTTTTTTAAAAAATTTACCTTTCTCATATTCCCTAAAGTGTGAACACAAGTTAGTTCATAAGGTATTGAAGTGGAGAATTTAAAAAAATAGTAGACATTTCACAAGACCTTTTTTAAATCTTTAAAAAAATTTTTATTGATTTGTGGAATATTTTTCTTTCCGCACCCCCCGGGGGAGAAAGATTGTATCGTAAAAAAAAAGCTTAAATTTTGATAAATATCGCGTTTCTGGCCCCCTGAAAAAAAGAAAAAAAAATTTTAGCGATCCCCCCTTTGTGTGTTTGATCTGTGCATAGACCAAACCCCTTTCATGACAAGCGAATTTTAAAGGCACGCTAGTTTGGTTTTTTAATGATGAGGTCAGGATTTTATTTGATGGCGGGTTTTGGATTGATTTTCCCCCAAATAATTTTTACTCTCCCCTTGCAACTCCGGGTAAACTTAATTTAATTCAACCTTTTTTGTCCATAACAATTGGAAATTAGTAACCATGTTTTAACCCCAAAAATAGTAAAATTTGGTGCTAAATTTTTTAAGCCTGATTAATAAAATTTATAAAATAAAATTTAAAAAACCCGGTATTAAAAACTTTTTGGGCCTCAAGGGGGCGGAAGGGGTTTCAAAAACCACATTTATTCAAAATGGCTTGATTTTGGAAAACCACTGAAATAAACTCCATTTTACCCCCAAAGAATGTTCGAAATTTTACAAGTGAATTGGTATTTTCCTGTCTACTCTCAAAAATTTTGGATGGATGTTACATTTATCAAAAATTTTTTTATGGCTAGGGGATTTTAAAATGTGGCTTTATGTGTTGTAGATAATTTTTTTGACAATTGCCATGGGCAAATATTTTTTAAATATGAATGAAAACCCGAGTTTCTTTAACCTACCCCAACAGATCAAAACAGCCCAAAGATCAAATTTGGTTTTGGAGTCTGTGTCGAAATTTTCGAGCTGTCTCTGTTTTACTTTGGGGAGAAAGAGAAAAAACCCCTTTGGGTATTTTTTTCTTTAATACTTGTAAAACATTTGGATATACTTACTATTTTTTGCAATTTTTAATTATGTCGGGAAAATTAAATTCGTGTGATGAATGGTTACTAAAATACTTTAAAATTTAGGACAAAAAATAAAAAGGTAGTGTCTCGCTCTTAAATTTCAGTAGATGGCTTAAGACACCTAGTCTCTTTTTATCTCATTTGGGTTTTCCCCGTTAGGGTACCTTTTTTTAACCCGGGGGGGCAATTATATAGCTTTTAAAAAAGAAAACAATTACTATACGAAATAATCACCCCTAATGTTTTATAAAAAAATTCACTGATGCATCTAGTGAACGCAATATATATACTAAAAAAACAATTCTTTAAACCCCATTTTTCACCCCAAATTTTGAAATTAACTTTTTCTTAGTTTTAAAAGCAAATAAATATCACGCCATAAGTATATTTTACTGGGGCAAAGAAATAATTTTATTGTGGTTGTGAAATTTTGGTGAACATCGCCTGCAAAAATTTTCATGGGATTTGAAAAAAAAATTGAAAAAACTTCCTACCTTTAAAAAGTTTATAGGAAAAAATTGAAAACGTTGTCTTTTAGAAAAATTTTTTTTTTTGATTATAAAAGAGCGAGTAAAGCATTGTGCCCTTTTAAATTTAAAAAATTTTTTGCGAATTCATCAAAAACCCTCCATTTTTACTGATTTGAAAAAAATTTAAACTAATTTTTAAAAATTATTTTTTAACATGTGGCTAAAGTTTTCCAAATAAAATAAAAGATTTTCCCCTTTAAAATTATAGAAGTCAATACAGCCTAAAATATAGACCGAAAAAAAAACTTACTGTTAAAAAAGGTTGAAATTAAATTTTCTAATATGCACGCAATCTTTAAAGAAATGAATCTTCGTTTTTTAAAAAAATACTTAAACGGCCATTGAAAAGGAATTAGAGCACTAATGCAAAGTTATTTTAATTTCAAAATCGATTTGATTACAAATGAATTTTTGAATCATCTTCAAGGAAAAAAATAAAAACTATGGGGAACATGATAATATTAATACAAAAATAGTCAATATCATAAATAAAGTGAAATAGATAAAATCTTATCAATATGGCAAAAAATTTTTTTATATTTTCTAAAAGGTGTCCTAAGTCCCTAGTTTAATTCTGTTCCCCCGGCCTAAAGTGTATAATCGACGGGACTGGCTGATTTAGGTACGAAATCCCCTTTTAATTTGGGAAAACATAAATAATTTATAAACCCATGCTTTTTAATATTCTAGTAATGTTGGGCCCTTTTAAAAGTCTAGAATTTCAAATAAATTCTTTTAAATTTTTAATAATTTGATTGGGTTTTTTGCCTTAGTAAAAAGTATAAGTTAAGAAAATTCCCTCCGCTGCCCCCTACGAATTGTGACAAAGCTTTTTCGTTAAAGTCTTTTGTTAAAATCAAGTCGGCCCCTTTGTGGATCATTAGGATTTCACAAAAGCAGTTTATTACAAAACTATGGAATGTACCATTTCCCAATGGGTACAATTTATCCCTCGAAGATACATAAAATTTAAAAAAAAGCATCCCTATTAAAGTACTGTAGTCATTTATGACAGTACCCTTAAAAGCATGGGAAAATAGCCGAGTATACGCCCCCTGCAGAAAAACCAAATCTCTTAACCATAATAATACAATGTTTGAGGAAAGTGTTAAAATTTTCGTAACCAAGGGCACCAAATCGAAAAAGGGGGTTAGTTTGGGTCTGCTGAAAAAAATTTTAGTTTCCAGTTCTTCTGCGCTTTAAGATTTTTTTGAGTTTTTTTTTGGGGGCTCCCCTCGCCCTTTAATTTTTGGGGGCCCCTTAATATTTTTGGTCATCAAGTATTCCCATACTTTTGGTTAGGGGGTACCCGTGTAAGCTTTCAAGTCTTTTGGGATTTGAAAAAGAAATTTTTTGGAAACCCCCTTTTTTTGAGGGCCCCCGTGGAAAATTTTCAGTCCCATTCATCAAGGGAGAAAAATACCTGCTCAGTTTCTGTTCCAAGGCCTAAATAAATTTGCAAGGTTTCAACTTCAAACAGGATGAAAAAACAGCATATTCCACCAAAGGGCATAAATGAAATAATATACACTTTTAAAGAAACTTTGATAAAAGAGGAACATCTCTGTCCAGCAATAATATTCACTTTTACAGAAATGTTGAGAAGAGGAATATCTCTGTTCAGCAATAATATACACTTTTACAGAAATTTAGGAGAAGAGGAATATCTCTGTCCAGCAATAATATACACTTTCACAGAAATGTTGAGAAGAGGAATATCTCTGTCCCGCAATAATATACACTTTCACAGAAATGTTGAGAAGAGGAATATCTCTGTCCAGCAATTAATATACACTTTCACAGAAATGTTGAGAAGAGGAATATCTCTGTTCAGCAATAATATACACTTTCACAGAAATGTTGAGAAGAGGAATATCTCTGTTCAGCAATAATATACCCCTTTTACAGAAATGTTGAGAATAGGAATATCTCTGTCCCGCAATAATTATACATGGTGACCTGGTGGTTTAGGGGTAAGGTGTTGGACTTCTTTGCTGGCGGCCGGGGTTCAATCCTCGGTCCCGGCACAGATTTATCTGATTTCCAAACCCTTCCTTCACCTCTGACAAGTTATCTTGTGAATGTGGGGAATGCCAGGCCTCCACCGTGGTTCGGATTCCACGTTAAACTGTAGGTCCTTCATTTCATCTCATAATCACCCTACCATTACACATTAGTGTAAGAGTGTATAACCCGAACGGGTAGTAAGACTCGGTGCTAAATAATAATAATAATAATAATAATAATAATAATTTAAACTTTCACAGAAATGTTGAGAGGAGGAATATCTCTGTCCAGCAATAATATACACTTTCACAGAAATGTTGAGAAGAGGAATATCTCTGTTCAGCAATAATATACACTTTCACAGAAATGTTGAGAAGAGGATATCTCTGTCCAGCAATAATATACACTTTCACAGAAATGTTGAGAGAGGAATATCTCTGTTCAGCAATAATATACACTTTCACAGAAATGTTGAGAAGGGGAATATCTCTGTCCACAATAATATACACTTTTACAGAAGTTGAGAAGGAATATTTGCCCCAGCAATAATTTTACACTTTCACAAAAATGTTGAGAGAAAATATCTCTGTTCGCAATTATATATTTTTTACGAAATGTTGGAGAAGAACATTCTGTCCTTAAAGAGTAAAAACAAAATATATTATATCCAATATATATATTTTATATGTTTTCCCTTTATTATATATATAAATATGCCTATATTCAGAAATCATTGATTTTGTAACAAATTTTTTATTTTTAATAGTATTACATCTTAAGGTGGTATAAGTCATTCTGAGTAAGTTTTCCCGGGGATACAGCTCAAAATGTTATAGAAGTAATCTCTATAATCACACCCAAACGCTACTCATCCTTTGGATGATATAATAAAAAGGGATGGAAATATATTAATTGAAGTTAACCCAAAAATTTTAGGTCAATATTATTTATATATTTATTTGAGGTCGGCCAAGTTTTTTTATAGTTTTTTTCCCCCTTAAAAAAAAATATTAACACCCTACAAAAATTTTAAACAAACATGTTCAAAATGGGATAACGAATAACCCTATGATTGAAAAAACGTAAACAAGTTTTTAAAATGTGCAGACACGCAGTTATAAAAATATTTCAAAAAATTTTAAAACTTAAAATAATCATAAAACATTTATTGTATGTAAAAAAAAATGACAACATTTTCTCTTTCCGAATTTTAATCCCTTTTTTAAAGTTTTGATGTGTGCACTATTTTCAAAATCAGAAACGTTCCAAAACGAAAAATAAGTATTTTAATTTTTTAAAAATATTTTTGAGTTGGATAAAAAAAAAAAATTATTTAAAAAAATGAATAGTATAGAAATTAAGTTTACTTTTATTTTAAATGAAATATATAACGGGTAATTAAGATCTTTACATTTTAACAAAACTGTGATCTTTTAAAAGTTTTGGAAAACCCAAAAAACCAAAACGTATTGATTTTCAAACTGTCACCCAGGAAAAAACCCTATCTGAGGAATATAAGTTATTTAATATCTAAATGTTGCTAGATATGAAAAAAATTTGGTTTTTCCTAGTGTAAAAGTACTTTAAATTCTTTTTAAGGGGGAAAATGAAAAGATTTTCCCTTCCTTTTGGTTTTTTATAAAATCATTTTAGTCTTCTTGCCCTTCATAAACAACTCGAAAAAAAAATAAATACCCTCATGGTGGCGGGGAGATGGTGAAAAGTCATATCTAAATTGGGCCCAAAAAAAAGTCAGTGTTTGTGCCCCTATAGTTTCCATAAAAACCATGTTGTTGTCTGACTCTTTTCCTGGAAATTGGGGGTTTAAATTAGTTCTCCCCCTCAGGCATCATTTTATTTTTCTAAACCGGTCCCTTAAAAAACCACTGTTGGGGTTTTCAAACTTGGGGCCAAAAATTCATGCCTAGAAATTAAGGGAAATATTGCTGTTTGTTAATCCCAAAATGGATAATTTTTGATGATTTGGGTGTTTTTTCCCCTTTTGGGATTAAAAGCACTTTTTTTAAAAAGCTAGTCCGATTTAAAAAAAAAAAAAAACACTTCTCTTTGAAAACTTTATTTTTTTATTTTTTCCCAATTTTTTTTATAAGAGGACTGGAGGTAGACAAATATATTACTAAATCCCCCCCAAATGTTAAAAAATGGGGCCAATTCTTTCTTATTTTTACCATACAATAAAAAACTATTTTAGAAGGGTTTTTTATTTAAGTACTTTTGCAAATCGTATTGTTTTGCGGGTTTTTAAAACCCCCAATATTATTATTTTAAAAATATGGGCTGCTATATTTTTTGTTAAAATGCTTGTAAGCTTCCTAAAACACCCTCTTTAAATATTTATTTGTTTCAAACAAAGCAAAAATTTTAAAAATAAAAAGAAAGGATTGGAAATTTAAAAGAAGACCCACTTTAAAATTTTTTGGGTTTCAAACCCAATTTTAAAAAAAAACCAAAGCTAAAAGCAAACAATTCTCCTTTAAAAAAAAGTATAAAGTGTTCCAATGTTTCTTTGATGGATGAAAACTGAACTTTTAAAACAAACTTTAAATGCTGGAAAAAGGCTTAATTTATTTATTTGTTCAATTTTGCCCCCAAAGTTTATTTTTTAAGTTTTTTTTTTTTTCAATGTGGTTTTAAAAAAAGGGGCTCCCTCGATTACCCGCTGTCCGATAAAATTTTAAATTGTCCCAAATTTTGGTGTTATTAAAACCAAATTATTATTTTAAATGGGTTTTAATCCTTTCTTAGGGATTGTACGGGGAGTTTTTTAAATTGATTTTTTTCCTCATTTTAAAATAGTTTAAAAAAAAACTCAATGTACTTCATTTATATATTTTTTTGGGCTTTTCCTTTCTAAAAACATTTGTTAGGTGGGCTACAGTTTTTTTTCTGATGAAAAGGCACACTTTTGAGAAGGGAAGGAAAGAACCCCCAACTTGTGGCTTCTTTAGAATCTATTTTTTAAAACACCGTACAAAGATTTGGGGAACAAAAATATAACATACTTTGTTTTTTTATATTTGAAAAAGTGTAATAAACTGTTACAAAACAGAAAGAAAAAAGACACACAGTTCCGAATTAAAAAAAAAAAAGGCAATAAAAATGAAATAATATTAAGTTATGAAACCTAATGAAAAATGAACATCATGGTTTGCCAAAGGCAAAGGTTAAAATTATATTGCCAAAAGAATTTGTTTTAATTGTTTTGCACTAGAAGTATTTTTTCCCCTTGTTTTTTTGCAAACCAATGTAATGGATCCTTTAAGATAATCATTGTTTTTTGTTCATTTATTTTAACCCTTTTTATTAATCGTTTGTTGTTAAAGTTTGGGACAAAAAAAAATGGCTTTAGAGGAGTAATCTCACAGAAAATAATAAAAAATTTAAAATTTTACTCATGCTATAAAAAATTTTTTTTTTTTTGGAAAGGAAATTTTTAACCCCTTTTTTCATCCAAACAAATCATTTTGTATGATAAGTCTCCTAAAGATGGGGTTTCTCAAAAAAATTTTATATGTTGGAAGGGTAGGAAGAGGAAGGAAAATTTTTGACGGGGGAAAACCTGCTGGTTTTTAGAAAAAAAAAGTGTCCCTAATTAAATTTTTGCCCTTCGAGGGAGGGGGGGAAGCACATTTTTTGGGGGGGGGAGTAACACTTTTTTTAAAACATAGATGGTTCTTTGTGGTTAATTTTGGGGTTTTTAAACTGAGGTCCCATTAATTCACTTTAACCCCTGCTAAAAAATTTTTTCCAGCATTATCCTTAGGGTTTCAGGGAGGGTATGAAACACTTTTTCCCATCATTAGAACCCTAAGTTTTGAAAAATTGGTTGATTTAAAATTTTAATTGTTTCTTTTGGATGATTTGTTTGGGGGATTTTTTACTTTTTTTTCCATTATTTGTTTGTGCATTTTTTTTCCTATAGTAGAGAAAACACGTATTGTTGTTTGTACTGCCGTTGACTTTTTTTCTTGGATTTTTTAAAGGCCAAATGTAGTTTTTTAAATGAGCGGTTCTAAAAAAATTTATGGTTTTAGTTTCTTTATTCCAAAGAGATGGTTAGTGTAAAAAGAAGGGTTTTCAACGTTTTTGACCAAGTTAGTGTTTAAAGGGTTTTTATCAACATGTGCAATATAGGCCCCAAAAAAACAAGAATTAAGCTGAACCCCCTCACTTCATGTTACTGCTTGAGTCAGATTTACTGAAACCCTCTTCCGCACATCTAATAGAGTCATCTTTAATGATAGGAGACTTACCCCACAGCTTATCTTACACTGCGGGTTGGGAACACATTAGTTCTGTAAAGAGTAGAGATTTTTTTGGGCCTAAAAGGTTTCACTTCTTTGTCTGATGAGATACATTTTTGCAAAGTACTTGATAGCAATGGTTTTTGGGCCTTTTTTAAAAGAAAAATATTTGAAGTTCTACTGCACTTGCCCCTTTCCTAACTACCAGTTTGATAAAAAAACCCCTCATAAATGTATGGAAAAAAGACTCCCTTAATGGTTATATTTTGGGTTTGGGTTCGGGGAAAAACAGGTGTTTTTTTCTTTTTAGCAAATAAATGGTGTTCAATTGGTTATTGAACGCTAGCAAAATTTCCCTTGGTTTTTGTCAGATAGGCCAAATGTAAATAAGAAAGCTCAAGTCATGAAATGCCAGTAAGCAGCTACTCCTTTTTAGTTTTAATTCACAAGTTCAAACACTCAATTCCCAAATAATTTTTCCCAAAAGGGGTTGTTCCTCATAAGGATTTTTTTGGGGGGGTCCAATTATCTAACCAAGGTTTTTGTATTCAATGTTTAGGTGAGACTAAATAACTTAATTACTTTTTGAATTTTTTCTAAAATAATTTTTTTTTTAAATTTACTGTTTGACAATTAAAAGACACAACTCGTTTTTGGTGGTGCATATCTAAGGCCTACCATGTAAAAGACTTTACCCCCAAAAAGACTGGGAGATTGCGGTACAGTGCATTGAAAGTGGGTTTCCCCCCACTTGCATGAAAATACATTTTCCTCTAAATTTTTCCTTTCTCATCTCTAACTCATTAGCCTAATTTACACAATGTATAACCTGGGTGGGGGTAAGAGACAGTGCTAAAGAAATTACCTATTTTTTTTTTGCAAAGTTTTTAATATATTTTAAATTTTTTTTTTCAATGGGAAAATGTCCCAAAGTACAATACCCCATTTGAAAAATAAAACCGATTTAAAGGCAATTAACCATCATATTGGCGTTTCTGTTGGGGTGTTTGGCAAATTTAAACCCCCTTTACTAACAAAAAAAAAGCAGAAGCCCGAGTGAGTCTTTTGTGATTAAGTAACAATTTGAGAAGAACTTGTTATCACCGCCCAGTTTCAGACATGGCCTTGTCCCCAATCTTAGAAAGTCATAAATTAAACCCATGGGTGCCTTTAAGATAAAACAAATTCCCACGCATAAAGGAAGAAAAAGAGGGGCAATTTTGATGGTTATTTTAAAATAATAATTTGTAAAAAGGGGATAAAACCTGTCTAATGGTACATATAATAAATACGATTTAATGTATTGAAAAAATATTTCAAAGGTTAAATATATTTTAATTTTAATAGCAAAAATTACTTTAATTTGTCTCATACATTAATTTACTTTTAATTTAAAATTTTTTGCATTGATAAGTCCAGCTTCTCTTATAACCAATCACAAAAGAAAAACTTATAGTCCCAAAAAAATTTTTAATTTCATCTTTCAAAGGAAAAATCTTTTTACACAATTAGTAGGTGACCGCTTGAATAAATTTAAACCCTAAGAGTAATACATAATTTAAATTCCATCATCAATGTAAATAAAAAAACAAATTGAATTTTTTAAAAGGGTAATTTTTTTTGATTCTAAAAGGGCAAGGTTTTATTGCCTTTGGGTTTTCTGACTTGACATAAAATATCAAAATTTCATCGTTCCCCAAAAGAAAATCTGTTTCATATTTAGAATTTTTTTGAAGATCTTTAAAATAAAAAATGATAAAATTTAAGCTCAATTTTCATTTTTCTAGTAATTTTAAAAAATTTAAAAAAAAAATAAAACCTAATAAGCGAAAAGATAATTTTGAAAAGTTAATAATAAAAAAAAGATTAAAAAACCCAAACATTAATTTTTTCCCCTTTCATTTTCAATAACATCAGCCAAAACTAGTTCTTTCTACCCCAAAAGCAATCCAAGAGTCGGAATGGCAACTACATGCATTATTTTTATATTAGACCAAAAAAAAGGGAAAACAAGGGGAAAATAAAACACTGTTTTTGTGAAAACTTAAAAATAACTCTCAATCGAGAAAACCCCTCCGACGGGGGAAATACTTTTAAAAATTTTTCATGACCCTTCTATCGGTCACCCCCAAACTTGGTTGGCTCGGTCCTCTTTGCGTCCGTGGCCTTGATAGGATGTTTGTATATTGGGAAACTGTGTGTGGTGCTTTGATTTTGCAAGGGGAAGTTGGTCACGCTATTAGTTTCTATCACCTTTGTTTTGTGCTAAGCTCCATTGTGCGATTATAAAACTTTCTCCCTAAACCCCATGTCTCCATTCCCCTCCTTTAGCCCCCATCCCTTCGCGCATTGGTCCTTCCATTGTCGTGGTCTTCCCTTGGTCTTTTACCCCTTCTCAATTAGAGGGTTTCTCGGGGAAAATTCACCTAATAAATAAGAAAATTTCTATTTTTTAAACTCATTGAGATTGACCTTTTAGATTTAAAAAAAAATATCCTTGACCCCTTTTGATACATTTTTCTATGTGCAAAAAAATACGGGTATTGCTCTAAAAAATTTGATTCAAAAATTTCCTTCAAAGGGAACTTTTATTGGTTAAGAAGCTCTTTTGGAGGTAACTTAAATTTTTTTAGTGCAAAAGTTTAGCCCCCCTTTAAAAGCATTTAAATTATGTATGTCGCACACCTGCAATGGACTTTACAAAAAAGAAAAATTTAAAAAATGTCATACTGCTGGAAAAACCCCAAAATTTTCCCCTTTAATTTTTAATATTTTTTTTATTGAATCTTTTTTTTCTTGCAGGTGGGCTTTTTGAATTTTCCGCGAAGTGATTGCCATTCAAAATGCCAAAAATTGTAGTTCATCTACCCATTTTTATTTTGTTTAGTAAATTGTAACAAATAACTGCCCCTTTTTTGAGAAAAAAGCCATTCATTTCCCCAAATATTTTGTAAAATTTAAGTTAAAAATTACCACAAAATTAAACTTTTGACCCACCCTGTAAAATTTCCTGCCAAACTTTGTTTTGTGAAGTAGGACTAGGAATAAAGTTTTTAAAGGATGAATCAGTTTTAATAAGTCCTGGGGTTTTATTTAGGGATTATATGTCTTGTAGTGTCTCATAGAAAAACAAACAAAAAAATTTTTACAGATGTCAATTTTATAATAGTGTTTGGGTTAATCGTTAGTAATCTGGGTGATTACAACGAGGCAATTCGCTCCCGGCAAAAATTAGAAATGGCAACTTTGCACCCCCAAAGATGACCTTATTATTAGTCCTTTTTTTATTCACTAAATAAGGAGCAAAAATGGTGTCAAGTTATGGTAAAGTGACCTAAATGCCATCGTTGGCTTTTTTGCCAAACCTTTTGAAG
Organism: Timema cristinae; assembly: GCA_039000515.1. NCBI lineage: Eukaryota > Metazoa > Arthropoda > Insecta > Phasmatodea > Timematidae > Timema > Timema cristinae. Next base: position 8,738 of record JBCFYV010001233.1, on the reverse strand, counting down.
AATTTTCTTTCAAATTCAAGACTACTTTATTTTTTTTAAACTCTTTTTAAAATGACAGAAAAAAAAGAAAAATTTTAAACTTTTGCTTATTAACAGCAATAAATTAGAAAAGGGGGCCTCTTTCTGGGGGTTTACAAAAACAATATTTTACTTTTTAGTATTTATTTTTTAAATTTTTAGTTCAAAATTTAAATTTCAATAAGAAATTATTTATAAAAAACTTTAAAACGGGGGTCCCAATTTATTTGATGGAGGTTCTTTTTAAAAAATTTACACACTTTCGTGGGCCCGGCTAAACTTTAACAGTGACTCAAGTAAGCCCCCTAGGATTATCTAATTCAAAAAAACGTTTTTTTTTTCTTTTTAGTTATTTTTATTATTTAAATTGCTGGCCTTCCCTGTTACTTCAGCCCCGCCGAAAATTTTCTTTATTTCTTTGTTTATTTCTATCTCATCGAGTCCTCAAAGTATTTTGTGGACCGCGGCCCCCATTTTTGAAACCACTTATATTTTAAAATTTTATAATATATATTCAGAAGTGGTAAAATGCAAGTCTTTCTTCATCCTTATAATAAAAAATGTCAAACATAAACCATGAATTTTTTCGATCAAAAAAAAATGGTTTTTTTTTTTTATATAATATAAAAACATTTCATTTTTCACTATTGAAATTTAAAAAAAATGCTGTGCTTTTTATGCGAATGTTATTTTAAAAAATTTTTTATTAATTGGAGTACAGTTAACAAAGATTTTGAAACCTTTTGATAAAACCACCATTTAAATTTATTGAAGTTACAACTATGATTTAATATTTGTACATGCTCTTGAGTGGTGACAAATAAAAGGCACAAACTTTGATCTCTTTTGCGCCTGCTTCTTTTAGTGAATAGGGATTTGGGCACATCTTTGAAACTTGCGCCCGTGCAACTATTTGCTTCCGTTAGTGAATCCAGGCTCTGATGTTCTAAACACAAAACACACCATGTACGAAGTAAAGAATATATGCTCAGCTCCAGGTTGAATCACTTCCCTTTAATAAATGGGGTTGCTAAACAATTGGGGTACTTAATTTTATTTGATCTTGATTTAAAGTTGTTTGAATCTTTTATACAAGTCACTTCTAACTGTACAATCTTAATTTATACTTATGTTTGTCTATTTATTATATATTTTCACAATGTTCAATTTTGGAATTATGGCCTGAGCAAATGGTACTGGTACACACCACTGGTAGTCCAATAACATTATAGCCTAGCATTACAACCTCTCTAATGTATTTTGTACTTTCCTTCAGGTATCCTACTGCCTCTAATTTCCTGTATAGTACAACTGAATGTTAGATCTATAGTCAATAGTATTGTCTTAGTGAGTAACAACATAAATATTTGTGCAGTTGCCGAAACTTGGCTGAAGCCTTTATTACCAGATGCACTGATACATATTTCAGATACAAACTAATAAGATGTGAAGAGCAGAGCTGTAATTAGACAGTAATAAGACCGTGGCCCTCCCCTCATCTGAGAAAATAAAACCTTTTCCTCCAAAAATATTATTTGTATTTATTGTAGTTTAGAATACTAGAATACTATACTGACAGGTCTACATTTGATAACATTGCTACTGAAAAGGGGAAACTTTAATGTTAAATAAACTTGATCTGAATTGATTAAGACTACATTAATAAATATTACAAATACATTATTACTAATATTAACACTTATTAGCCAAACGTCAACATTTAAAACTCCTTTCTTCTTGCTTGACCTCTGAGAAATTGTCTTTAATTCCTCCCCAGTAGCCTGCTCAATAGACAGCACAACTAATCCCTGCAGCTTCTCCTGATTCGTTGAGCTTCTTAAATAGTATTTATTAAGTCAGTTTTTCTGTGATAAAGGGGATTTGATAAAATTGTTCATGGAAAATCTTGACTAAAAACAGCAACAAAAAAAAAAATCTTTTGCTCTCTGCATGTTTTTTTTAGGCCAACTGCTTTATCTTCTCCGATTTTTGTTTTAAATAATATGATTTTGGGGAAACACCTTTTGAACCTAACTCAACCCTCCCTTTGAGAGAAAAAATATTGCTCATATCGACCGCCCATTTTATTTGGGGTTTTAATTTTTTTTAATCGCTAACGAAAGATGTGGGGTTTTAGTGTTTTTTTTTGGGGTTTTTGGGGTTATGTTTTTTCTCACTAATCTCTGGCATTTCCTTTTAAAATGCATCTTTAAATAACTTTTTTTAAAAAATGGTGTGCATTGAAATGTACAAATTGTGCAAATGGGATTCCCTTTTTTTTAAAGTTTTCACAATTTGAAACAGCCAGAGTGGGAGCAGATTGATCTTTAAAATTATTAAAACCTATAAAAAAATGGGTTCATTTAAAACTGATGTAGTTGGGGGTGCCCTACCAAAAAAAGATTTCACTTATGGGCAAATTTGGGCAACCCTTTTTAAATGTCCTTTGTTGTATTTTTTAAATTTAATTAAAAATTTTTCCTGAATTTTTGAGAAAGCCCCAAAAACCTTTTTTTTATTTTGTATTGTTGGATCATGTATTTCGTTAGACCCCTTTTCATGCTGATTTGTTTATACTTTTAAAATTGAGGGTAGAACCCCGCAATAGTCGTATTTAACAAAAACCCCACTGTAACCAACTCAACTGTTACATGCTTTTTGGGGGGTGCAGAATAGTTAAAGAACCCGTATTTCACAAGAAAATAACATAAAAAAAAAAACCCCCAAAAAAATATGTTAAAATAAAAAACTTTAATTTTTTTTTAGAAGCGGGGGGGATTTGGATTTTTTACCTAATACAATTTGTTTGAAAATTCAAATTCCAAACAAAATTTTTAATAATTTGTATTTTTAAGTAAACCCATCCTTATATAAAAAAAAATTCTCCCATTTTTCCCTTGTGTGTTTTCATATTGTTATTAATGGGGTTCATTGATACCGTAGGCTTTCCGGTACCAAAAGTTTAATTTTAAATTTGTGTAAAGGCAATGGGAGTGTAATTTCCCGGGAAAGGGCCCTTTGGTTTTTAATTTTTGATTTTCAAAAGACTTTTGTAACTCGCCTTTATGAAATTCTTTCCTATCAAACCCCCCGGGGAAATATCGCCCTTTACGACTTAGAGTTTTTCCGGGTACATAATATACGTTTTAAAAATTGCTTTAAAAACCCCTTGATCCTTATTCTAGGTTTTTTCTTGGGGATGTTTATTAGATACGTAACTGTGACTAAAGGGAGCAGTTATTCCCATCCCTATAACGGGTAATGAATTTTTAAAATTAAAAAAAAAATCTTACCCTCCCCCCCATGGTACCAAACACCCGCGCGGGGGGGGTGACTGATCCCCACCCAAAACAAAAAACCAAAACAACAACACCACACACACACACCAAAACCACCCACACACACACACTGTTTAAGGTGATGGGGGACCGTATTTGGCTTAAAGTGAGGCCCAAAAGACTTTTTTTAAATTTTCTTAGGGCCATTTATTTTAAAAAATGTTTTGCTGTCTCCCGGGAAAAATTCGTTATGATTTGTAGTGTGTTACTGATGGGGGGGTGGGGTTAATGTTTAGTTAAATAGTATTTTTGTCTTCTCTCAATTTATACGTCCCAAGGTATGGGCAGCAGCCCATTACCCCTGAAAGTACCATTTTTATTTCGTACCCTTTTTGATTAATTACCTTTTTATACATTTTGGGGCCCCCTCCATTTTAATAATTTTGTTTTTTTTTGGGAGTTTTAAATTTTTTTCCCAGTCCAAAGTAAATTTTTTTCTGTCATTCTGTGTATATTTGTTTTTGATTTTGTTAAATAAATTTAATCAACCATTTTTTTTTTTTAAACAATTTTTTTTAAACTTACTCGAGTTTGCCTCACGGGTTCGCTCCAAAATTTAAGCTTGGGAAATTAACGTATTTCTAAATGAATTGTTTTTAAACCAGGTTTTCCCCAAACTCTATAAACTTGACCCTTTCATGAACAAATTTAAAAATAATTTTTATGCCTTTCTTTGAATAAAAATAACTTTTTTCACGTTTAAAAAACCCAAAAAGGGGCATTTATTTTTTTTTGAAAATTTCTTTATTTTCTGGGTAAAGGGAATTTTTAGAAAGTTTAAATTTAAAAAATGACAAATAAATTTTGTAAAATATTCACGAAAAATATGTACTTGTCATTTGAAAAATGAGTTTTTTTTTCCCTATTACAGATGATTCATGTCGGCTTTTGCTTTTAAAAACACACAAAGGAAGGCCTTTTTTTTAACTCCCATTTGATATCTTTAATTCAAAAGATCATACTTTTTGAGAAATTACTTTCATACAAATGTATATAGATCAAAGATTTTAAAAATTTAAAAATTTTTGCTCCATAAGTCCCAAAAAAAATATTAAAATTTTTTTAAAATAAATCAGAAATTTTCAAGTCGAAGGGAAATGGAAAAAATTGGTTCACAAAAAAAAGGATGCTGCGCCCGAAAAACGCCCCCGCAATTTTTAGAAAAAATCATCTAACTACCCAAAAAAAAAAATTCAATCACGGTAGTTAAAATTTTTGTTAAAGTCAAAAGAACCACAAATTGCCAATAAAAAGGGAACCAAAATATATTTTAAAAAAGTTTGAAATCTTTTCCCTCAAAATTTTTTTTTTGCTCGCTTAAGCGGAGAAATTGTTGAACGAAACGAACATCCCAAAAAAAAATAGTTTACATTTTTTATTTAAAAAAACAAAATTAAATTTTTAAAAAAGCTGCAAAAATACCTACAATTTTGGGCACAGCTGCAATCATGCTAACAAAGGCTCTTTTCTTTAAGGCATTGTTGCAAATTTTAACACCAAAAAAAAAAATTTAAAAGTTTAAATTTACTCTTTAAAAATTAATTAATTTTTTTAAAAAATCATTCTAGTAAGTGCCTTAGTTTATAAAAAAAGTTGGGTTTTGGGAAATAATTTTTTCATGTTTCTATTAGTTTTGAAAAAAGCTCGTTTGGAAGGCTTTATTCTCGTACCAGAAATTTACCCTATAGTAGTGTTTTTGGTAGATAAAAGACCCTCTAGAAGGGAATTTATACTTCCGGTCTAGATGGCCGTTTATCCTACCAAAATACTAATTATGATAGTATTCTGGTATGAAATAAAGCCTTACAGATTGATATTCTTACTAAAACCAGGGTTTAATAGATACTGTGCTTCCTACAACTATAACCTATTAGTCTTTTGAAAGTAAGTCTTCTACACAAAATATATCATTCAAACAAATAATAATACTGTGTTTAGCTAACATGTTTCTTTATATTTATCGAACTTTCAACATAGTATGGTTTCTGAAAGCAATATTCAAGATATGAGGCAACTTTATTTTTTAAACAGGTGACACGATTCACGTTACTTAATGTAACAACTTGATCAAACCTTTGCATTCCTCGAGTATGATTTGTGATTTTTACTATTTGTAAAGTGATGATCTGTGAATGTTTACAGCTTTCAATCAACATAATAAATATCTATTATTAAACTTTTTTGATAAATTTAGCTTTCCTATTTTAATAATCAAATAGCCGAAGCTATTATGTAGCATTTAGTAAGGAATTCACTCCACACAGATATCATATTCTGAAAATTGAAAAATGACACCTGACACGGGAATCGAACCCGGGACCTTTGGCTTAGTATGCCACTGCTCTTAACACTGAGCTATCTAGATTTGTCCCGTGCCCAGTAATTCTTCACTCATATTTTAAGGCAAAGAGTCTATGATGGACTTAGGTAAATCGTCGGCTACAAATGGAATTTCCTATTTTAGTTTAATTACTTTGTTTCAATGTCTGATCACTAGAACTTAAGCTCAAGAGTAATGCCGGATCACGATCAACTTAACATAACTTAATGTGAAGGACCTCCCTCGTGTGTTTAAATGGAAGCGAATACGATGCACTTAACTTAACTGACTTGCAGTTAACTTAACGTAAGAGATGTCTTGGAGGTATTTTACTTCAAGTGACGTTACATGAAGGGTATCACGTGATCTAGCCAGCCAATCCCTATGCGAAATAACGTCAACAAGGCTATTTAGTAATTCATTTGTTGGTATTATGGCCAATGACATTGAAACAAAATAATTAAACTAAAATAGGGAACTAAATTTATCAAAAAGTTTAGTAATAGATATTTATTATATTGATTGAAAACTGTAAACATTCACAGATCACTGTAAACTTGTACAAACTACAGATAATACTCGAGAATGTAGATGTTTGGCTCGAGTTGTTATTTTAAGTTTTCGTGAATCGTGATCATACATCTGTTTTCTTAATTTTAGATAACTTTAAGTGGACGTTACATTAAGTTAAAAGTTAAGTTGATCGTGATCCTGGCATCAACCTTGATCTTAAAACCAACAAATTACTAAATAGCCCTGTTGACGTAACTCTCATATTAATTGGCTGGCTAGATCACGTGATACCCTTCAAGTAACGTACACTTAAAGAAAAAAGACCCCCCAGGACTTTTATTATGTTAAGTTAACCGCAAGTCAACGTTAATTTAACTGCATCGTGATGTTTCCATTTAAATAAACGGTAAGTGATCGTGACCCCAGCATAAGTGATCGTTTGAATGTACGGCAACTACAAAAAGTTTGTCATGCAAACCCGTAAAATTGATGCAAATGTTTCTTCAGGCAAGAGTAGTATAATATTTCATTATTTTCAAATAATACAATTTTATTCATCAGAGACTTGTATTCGCATAAGAACATTGAAAGAAACCTTAAATTTGTCCCCCACTATCAAGCGACGATAAACGTCATGCTTTGTTCCTTGGCAATGCTTATGTTTATTTCCATCCAATATAATAAAAGATCATTGATATAACAGGATGGACATCTGTGACTAAAATTTTCAAGCTGCCGTGTGCACAACTGTTGTGTAAGAGAGAAGAAAACTTTCGGGTATCTTTTTCTCTCTTACACACATACAAGGAAATTTGGTGGAATTTTGGCATAATTTGCTAATTTGTAAGAATATGAGATTTTAATTGCTTTAATATAATGTTTGAAGAGGATAGATAATAAGTTGCAACACTCATGACTTGTTTCTTTAAATAGGTCGATGTAGGCTAATATAGTAATACTTCCTACAAGTCTATAACCTAAATGAGTTTTTTGAACCTCTACACAAAACTTGTTATTCAATCACATTGTAATTAAGTGTTAAGGAATCTTATTTCATTAAAGTTATCTAACATTAGATATAATATGGCTTCTGAAAGGAATAGGTTATACAAGCTAATAGCCAACTTTAAATATATTGTAAAATATTAATATTTCCTACAAACCTATACCCTTAATGATAGTTTGAATGTAAACTACTACACAAAGTTTGTCATTCAAACAAATGTAATTAAGTTTTAAGCTACCTTTTTTCATTATATCTATTGAAATTTCATTATTATAATATTGTTTCTGAAACCAATATATTAGCTAATAGACAACTTAAAATGTATAATAGTATTGGAAGAATGTAAACAAAATGAACGATAGCTACATATTTTAATATATCAAAGATTTTATTCGTATTTGTGAGAATTTTAATTAAAAACTGAATTGTAATACCCTTTAAAGTAAATGTCTCTTCAGTCAAATGGGTTATAATACTTCTTTATTTTCAAACAATAATAAATTTTACTTACCAGAAACACTTGTTTGCATAAGAACGTTGAAAGAAACAGTTAAATCTGTGCCCTCGCAACCAAGCACACAACAAACTTAAAGTGTCATGATTTGGTTTGTTGTGTGTATGTTCATCCAGTATAATATAGAGACCACTGAAGCTACTAGAGTACACGGTAGGTCGTTCCCTTATACCGGCCTTTATTCAGCTCTACTCTAGCGCACAGCACTGCTGTGACGTCAGCACGTGGCCAAGCCGAGAATGCTTCTGTTCAGTACATGTGACTGTGCAGTGTCGCACTCATCTATCTAGACTGATCTAGAAAAACTTGTGAAAGTTGTGAACTAATAGGAGGTTCACATGTTAAAATAAGAAAAGAAGCCATGCTCTAAAAGATCTACATATTTGAAAAATAAATCTCAGAGGATAGCAAAGACATTTTCAGAAGTATCCAATAAAGCTCTAGAAATTAATGCTCCCTATTCTAACTCAAGGTTATATAAGAACATAAATTTAAGTGTATTGACTAAAAAGCTCATGGAAAAAAATGAAGAATAAATTGACAAGAGCACTTTAAACGAAAAAGTACAGATTTTAACACTGCCCAGAATCATGGAGCATACAGCAGACCGTCACTTATTTCCAAACCACTGAGTATGTTTAGTTAAAATATCAAAGTTGATGCTACAAGATGGGTGAATTTTAAACAAAATAGGAAAAAGAAAAGGACGCATATTGAATGAAGAAACTGAAGAGAATCAAAAACTTCTATTATGATGAAATTAGTAGGATTTCTTCATATAGAAAAAATTGTCTTGTCAGTACCGGGGTGAAAGTGGTAAACGAGAATTAAAGACCAAAAGTTAGATTTACATGGTTTAAAAGAAGTGTACTTACTATACAAAGAGAATAATCTAAATGAAAAAAAAAGTTTCCACATAGTTTTGGAGTTGCGACCAAAATAATGTGTCACTGTAAATAACTATGGTAATAACACAATGTGTGTGTGCATGCCTACAAAAACCAACTTTTCAAAAAACCCCCAAAAACC
>JBCFYV010001232.1:0-54076 GCA_039000515.1 Timema cristinae | reverse complement strand
CCTTATAATTTTCACTACACAGAAAGCATGAACGAATTTCAACCAAAGGATGAGAGGAACTACAAGACTTAAAACAATTCGACTTCGTGGATCTGTAATTATGTAAATAAAACTTTTTTTTTATCCTCACCGTCTCACAGTGTTAACACCGAGTTTAAAGTATTTTGCTGTTTTTTCTGCCACGTTGAATGAATCAGTCTTCCATCATCTCTTGTCTAATTACAGCTGCAACGTTGATGATGTCCTCTTGTCTCTGATGTGTGCATGTCTCTTCTTCTTGAAACAGCTTGGCCCCTCCTCCATAGGTGCTCCCCTGGGTTTGGACAGACTCATGCTCGGGAAAAAAACAACAGATTAATAACTTAATCGAAGTTTTACACAACCTCAGGCTTATGCTCGCCTTTACAATCTGTTATATTATATTGTTTTAATATGTAGGCCTATTTATAATGAATGACTTTAATTAATCTAGCAAACAAAAATCAATATCCTAGAAAATATGTTTAGGCCTTTAAAATAAATGACTATGACAAATCAAAAGCTATCCTAATTAACAAAAATCTATTTCAGATTCACTCCTCTTAAACAGTTTTAACAAAGTCATTATCAATCAATATCCTAGAAAATATGTTTAGGCCTATAAAATAAATGACAATTACAAATCAAAAGCTATCCTAATTAACAAAAATCTATTTCATATTCACTCCTCTTAAACAGTTTTAACAAAGTCAATATCCTAGAAAATATGTTTAGGCCTATAAAATAAATTACAATGACAAATCAAAAGATATCCTAATTAATAAAAAATACAATAACTTATAAGTCCTAGCCTGGTATTTATTTAATCAACACTGATGAAAGACTCGCAAGTAATTTTTATTTCACTTCATAGATTTTTCTAGAATATAAAAATTTTAAAACTCGATGTCTAGCCTAGAGGGCAACACAACACAATCTTGGGGTTAAAAGATTTATTTTATAGTCTTAATAGACTTAAATTTTCAAATATTTATTGAGAAACACTCTTTTTTTTATATTATTAGATAAGTAATTATTCAAAGATCACCAACAAAACCGTTTATTTCCCGAGGATAATACACTCACACAAAAACACACAGATTAATAAATAGCCAAAATGATATTTAAAAAAAATCCCCCTGCGGGACGGGGTTCAAAATCGTCCCGCAGTAACCCCTACTTATCGTAAGAGGCGACCAAAAGGGGAGGCTTCTGTGCAGGATGTACCTCGTGCAGGACAAACCTATCCTATATCTTTCCTTTCACATCATTTTCTTCATCCTTCACTTACGCCCCCTTTTTTTTCACTCTTCCCCCTTCGCTTTATCTATACTTACCTTTTTCTTCCCTTCCCCCACCGTTCATCCTGCACGGAGGCCTTTGGCCTTTCCGTTGACGACCTTGGCTACTAATCCGGATCTTCTCTGTTTATTATTGGATACCACTGCTTTGAGCTCCCGAATGAAAGTGCGCCGGTTGCAATACCTTAGTAGAAGGGCCTTAGGGATGACAATAACCGGGTACCCTACTTTGGGAAAAGATCGGTTGTGTTCATGAGGGCCCGGACATAAAATTGGCACTTTCCTACACCCACTTGCTGCGATGACCTCTCTCTCGGCGATGCTCTATGTGAAGGTTGTCATGTCTAGCGTCGTATGGAGCCTCTCGTCGGAAGAGTTAACAGGGCCCTATGTGGTAGAACCAACTGGGATCAACCTGGGTCTACGATCCGAGTACTTTTGCAGGTTGTCCTCCCACTCATGACTGAGTTCATTGTCACAGCTGACACCTTACTGTCCGCTGGCACCGTACTGCCAAGTTATGCTGGCATCTTACTGCCCGGCCCCTCACAGGGCCGTATTAATGATAAGAGGCGGAAACGGGCAAGGCCGTCCAGCCCTGTTTTGATAAAAAGCCAGGAAGTGGTGAGGCCCCAGCCCCGCTTCCTGGTGATGTCTCGAGTAGATGAAAGTGAACATCTGAAACGTGTCAGCCCATTTATCCTCGAAAGAGTGATAAATGGAGCAGCAAAATCTGACGTTTTAATAAGGAAACTGCGTGATGGCACAATTATGATTCAGACTAGGACCGACACACAATCCTCAAATATTATGGCGATCTCCGAAATACCGTTGAGTAATACGGCTAATATACAGGTGAAGGTGGAGCCCCACAGGTTCCTCAATGTTTGCAAGGAAGTTGTCACTTGTTATGACCTCGACTGCGTAAGCATTGAGATCTGTGAGGAGCTTTCCCCTCAGCATGTCACCGAAGTGTACCGTATTGTCAAAAAAGAATGGACAAAAAAAGAAGACGGATACGTATATCCTCACATTTGCGACTCCTACCCTTCCGAAGGAGGTCCGAGCAGGCTTCCACGTGCTCAGGGTCCGACCGTATGTCCCTAACCCTCGGCGCTGTTTTCAGTGCCAGGAATTTGGGCATACGAAGCTGCGATGCCGTGGTAAGCCAACCTGTGCGGATTGTGGACAGGAGGCTCATGAAACACCATGCGAGTCTCCTAAATACTGCGTCAACTGCAAGGGTCCGCGTTCCGCCTGGTCTCGGGCCTGTCCAAAATGGAAGGTAGAGAAGAAAGTCCTGGAGATACAATCTGAAAAGAAGATCTCATATGCCCAGGCACGCAAGGAATACGTATCCAGTCAAGATCCGGTATTTCAAACTTCATATAGCTGGATTGTCAGTCAAAATATAAACTGTCCCAACTGCCATTGCGCAGTTAATCTTGCTAAGGAGCCAACGCGACCAGTGCCATTGGTCTCTTCTCGAGACATTTATGTTGATTCCGTGCCAACTTCAGTGGCGCCCAAATTTTAAAAGGAGGCCAAACTGCCACAACGGCCGTCTCCCCCACCTATACCACCTAGGAGACCTCTTCGAGGAACTCCCCCGACCCCACCTCGGGAAATTCCCCCGGGCCCGCCTCGGGGTACTAAAACAAGGGCGGCCGTTGTTGAGCCTCTCACACCCACCTCTGTGCTACCGGAGGTGGGGACGAGTTGCGGAACAGGTGAGGCATCTAAGGCGAGTCCCACTGGTGCCTTGAAGAAGGACCAGCGAGAGACCGCCGAAAAAAATTATATAAAAAAAGCGTCAAAGGCCTTAAAGCCTTCAAACAAGAATCCGACTACCCATTCTCTCCAAAATAAACCGAAGCCTCTCCTGAAGCGGGAGGATAACTAAATTTCATACTTATAACTTATGTCGCTACTACAATGGAATTGTAGGGGTTTCTATGTTCGTGTAGAGGAAATTAAACAACAAATTTCTTCCCTGCATCCTTCCATCTTGTGTTTGCAGGAGACACACTTCCGCCCAACTGACAACCCGATGCTTCGTGGGTACGATGTGTATCGTACCGACAAGCCTTTCTTTGATCGGGCTAGCGTAGGTGTGGCTATATTCGAGAGAAGCACTATATATCATAAGAATATTAATATTGTTTCTGATCTCCAAGTGATTGCTGTCAGAGTCTCCCTTCCTATGGAGGTAACCGTATGCTGCATATACCTCCCACCAGGTGAACGTGTTTCCAAGAGGACTCTAGAGGCCCACCTTATACAACTTCCCGCCCCCTATATCATCTTTGGGGGACTTTAACGCACATAACCTGGTGTGGGGATCTAATTTTACAGACGCCCGCGGGAGGATGGTAGAGGATATTCTTGTCTCGGGAAACCTGATGTTAATGAACACCGGGACCCAGACACACTTCTCAACCTTTAATGGTGTATCCTCTGCCATCGACCTAGCCCTATGTAGCCCCGGGATTGCTGCTCACTTCCTTTGGGAGGTTCACTCGGACCTATGTGGCAGCGATCACTTTCCCATTCTGCTTTCACAAATTCAAGATCCACCCAGTACAGCACGGTTACCCCAATGGGTTCTTAAACGTGCTAACTGGGATAAATTCCGCGAGCTCGCCGTATTCGACGAACCCCATTCTCCTGACGTCGATGTTAAGGCTGGGCAATTTACTTCGACGGTCATAGCGGCGGCGAGGACATCCATCCCTAAATCCTCGCCAAACCCGCGCCACCGTCCTGTTCCCTGGTGGAACGAAGAGTGCCGGCTGACTATTTCTAACCGTCGAAGTGCCCTGCGTATCTTTAATCGACGTCCTACTTCGGAGAATCTGGAGTCATTCCGGATTCTACGTGATAGAGCTCGCCGTATTATTCGAGAAAGCAGAAGAGAGTCTTGGAGAGAGTTTATTTCTACCCTTACCCCCTGCGAGACGGGTTTAGAATAGTCCCGCAGTAACCCCTGCTTGTAAGAGGCGACTAAAAGGGGAGGCTTCTGTGCAGGACGTACCTCGTGTGGGAAAAACCTATCCTATATCTTTCCTTTCACATTATTTTCTTCTTCCTTCACTTTCCCCTTTTTTCACTCTTCCCCCTTCGCTTTATCTATCCTTACCTTTTTCTTCCTTTCCCCACCGTTCATCCTGCACAGAGGCCTTTGGCCTTTCCGTTGACGACCTTGGCAACTAACCCGGCTCTTCTCTGTTTATTATTGGATACCACTGCCTTGAGCTCCTAAATGAAAGTGCGCCGGTTGCAATACCTTAGTAGAAGGGCCTTAGGGATGACAATAACCGGGTACCCTACTTTGGGAAAAGATCGGTTGCGTTTATGAGGGCCCGGACGTAAAATTGGCACTTTCCTACACGCACTTGCTGCGACGACCTCTCTCTCGGCGATGCTCCATGCGAAGGTTGTCATGTCTAGCGTCGTATGGAGCCTCTCGTCGGGACAGTTAACAGGGCCATATGTGGTAGTACCAACTTGGATCACCCTGGGTCTACGATCCGAGTACTGTGTAGGTTGTCCCCAATTACGGCATGGCCGATAATTTTGTCGCCGCTGGCACCGTACTGCCAAACCCTGCTGGCAACTCACTGCCCGGCCCCTCACAGGGCCGTAATATCGATAAGAGGCGGAAACGGGTAAGGCCGTCTAGCCCTCAATTAGAAGAAATCCAGGAGGTGGTGAGGCCCCAGCCCCGCTTCCTGGTAATGTCTCGAGTGGACGAAGGTGAGAACATGAAACGGGTGAGCCCATTTATCCTCGAAAGAGCGATAAATAGTGCAGCCAAGGCAAGTGTGTCTATAAGAAAACTTCGTGACGGCACCATTCTCATTCAGACAACATCCGACATCCAATCAGGCAACATACTGGCTCTTAAAGAAATACCGTTGAGCAATACGTCTCGTATACTGGTGAAGGTGGAACCCCACAGGTTCCTCAATGTTTGCAAGGGAGTGGTCACTTGCTATGACCTCGACTGCGTAAGCATTGAGATCTGTGAGGAGCTTTCCCCTCAGCATGTCACCGAAGTGTACCGTATTGTCAAAAAAGAATGGACAAAAAAAGAAGACGGATACGTATATCCTGACCTTTGCGACTCCAACCCTTCCAAAGGAGGTCCGAGCAGGCTTCCACGTGCTCAGGGTCCGACCGTATGTCCCTAACCCTCGGCGCTGTTTTCAGTGCCAGGAATTTGGGCATACGAAGCTGCGATGCCGTGGTAAGCCAACCTGTGCGGATTGTGGACAGGAGGCTCATGAAACACCATGCGAGTCTCCTAAATACTGCGTCAACTGCAAGGGTCCGCGTTCCGCCTGGTCTCGGGCCTGTCCAAAATGGAAGGTAGAGAAGAAAGTCCTGGAGATACAATCTGAAAAGAAGATCTCATATGCCCAGGCACGCAAGGAATACGTATCCAGTCAAGATCCGGTATTTCAAACTTCATATAGCTGGATTGTCAGTCAAAATAAAACTGTCCCAACTGCCATTGCGCAGTTAATATTGCTAAGGAGCCAACGCGCCCAGTGCCATTGGTCTCTTCTCGAGACATTTATGTTGTTTCCGCGCCAACTTCTGTGGCGCCTAAATTTTTAAAGGAGGCCAAACCGCCGCAACTATCGTCTCCTCCACCTATACCACCGAGGAGACCTCCTCGAGGAACCCCCCCGAGCCCGCCTCGGGGAACACCCCCGAGCTCGCCTCGGGAAACCCCCCCGGGCCCGCCTCGGGGCATTGGAGCAAGGGCGGCCGTTGTTGAGCCTCTCACACCCACCTCTGGGCTTCCGGAGGTGGGGACGAGTTGCGGAACAGGTGAGGCCGCTAAGGCGAGTCCCACTGGTGCCTTGAAGAAGGACCAGCGAGAGACCGCCGAAAAATTTTTTATTAAAAAAGCGTCGAAGGCCTTAAAACCATTCGAACAAGGATCCGAGTACCCAGTCTCTCCAAAATAAGCCGAAGCCTCTCCTGAAGCGAGAGGTACAGGAGAGACTGGGTAAGGCAAGAGGGCCTAAAAAGGGCCTCAACAAATTTTTATTCTTAAAGGATAGTGAAATGGATTGCGAGGATAACTAAATTTCATACTAATAACTTATGTCGCTACTACAATGGAATTGTAGGGGTTTCTATGCTCGTGCAGAGGAAATCAAACTAATAATTTCTACACTGCATCCTTCCATCTTGTGTTTGCAGGAGACCCACTTCCGCCCAACTGACAACCCGATGCTTCGTGGGTACGATGTGTATCGTACCGACAAGCCTTTCTTTGATCGGGCTAGCGGAGGTGTGGCTATATTCGCACGAAGTACTATATATCATAAGAATATTAATATTGTTTCTGATCTCCAAGCGGTCGCTGTCAGAGTCTCCCTTCCTATGGAGGTAACCGTATGCTGCATCTACCTCCCACCAGGTGAACGTGTTTCCAAGAGGACACTAGAGGCCCTCTTTATACAACTTCCCGCCCCCTATATCATCTTGGGGGACTTTAACGCGCATAACCTGGTGTGGGGGTCTAATTTTACAGATGCCCGCGGGAGGATGGTAGAGGATATTCTTGTCTCGGGAAACCTGGTGTTAATGAACACCGGGACCCAGACACACTTATCCACCTTTAATGGTGTATCCTCTGCCATCGACCTGGCTCTATGTAGCCCCGGGATTGCTGCTCACTTCCTTTGGGAGGTTCACTCGGACCTATGTGGCAGCGATCACTTTCCAATTCTGCTTTCAAAAATCCAAGATCCTCCCAGTACAGCACGGTTAACCCAATGGGTTCTTAAACGTGCTAACTGGGATAAATTCCGCGAGCTCGCCTTATTCGACGAACCCCATTCTCCCGACGTCGATGTTAAGGCAGGGCAATTTACTTCGACGGTCATAACGGCGGCGAGGGCATCCATCCCTAAATCCTCGCCAAACCCGCGCCACCGTCCTGTTCCCTGGTGGAACGAGGAGTGCCGGCTGGCTATTTCTAACCGTCGAAGAGCCCTGCGTATCTTTAATCGACGTCCTACTTCGGAGAATCTGGAGTCATTCCGGATTCTACGTGCTAGAGCTCGCCGTATTATTCGAGAAAGCAGAAGAGAGTCTTGGAGACAGTTTATTTCTACCCTTACTATTTCCACTCCCACAACCAAGGTTTGGGATCACATTCGTAAAGTACGTAGTAGCAAAAATACCATTTATAATATACCCGCACTCATGTCTAACGGTTCACTTGTCTCCTCCCCTATGGAGGTCGCCAATGTATTGGGCTCGATGTTCGCCGCTATTTCTAGCACTGCGAGCTACTCTAACGAGTTCGTGGTGCATAAGCGCAGCATCGAGCGCCTTACTATTGATTTTGGCCAAAGTCGGGGGGAGGATTATAACTCCCCCTTTACTAAAGAGGAACTTACCTATGCCCTGTCCCAGGCGGGCAATACAACTTCTGGCCCTGACGATATCCATTACGAAATGTTGCGCCAACTGTCCCCTGCTGGACGGGCGTTCCTCTTAGAACTCTACAATTGTGTTTGGGAATCTCGTCAATTCCCAACACTGTGGAGGCAAGCAACCGTTATCCCAATATATAAAAGTGGCAAGGATAAATTAGAGCCAACTAGTTATAGACCGATAGCCTTAACTAGTTGTGTATGCAAAATATTAGAGAAAATGATCAATAAAAGATTTATATGGTATCTAGAATCCCGCAATCTACTATCCAATATGCAATGTGGCTTTCGCCGTAACCGATCCACGGTGGATCACCTTGTTCGCCTTGAGACAGCAGCTCGTGACGCTTTCCTCCATAATCAGCACCTCTTGGCTGTCTTTTTTGATTTGGAGAAGGCTTACGACACCACCTGGCGGTACGGCATTTTAAAAACCATGTTTAATTGGGGTTCCGGGGGAACCTCCCTATTTTTATATCTAATTTTATGTCTGATAGACACTTCCGGGTAAGGTTAAACAACACCTTATCCGATGATTTTATTCAAGAAAATGGGGTGCCTCAGGGTAGTATTTTAAGCACTACGTTATTCGCTATCGCGATAAATAGCATCGTGGACAACGTGCACGTACCTGTCCGTTCATGTCTTTTTGTGGATGACTACGCAATTTATTGCAGTTCATCAAGTCTCCACAGGGCTGAACGACAGATACAACTCGCTGCAAACAATCTATGGTTGTGGGCATCTCGTAATGGCTTTCGTTTCTCTGCGGCCAAGACGACTGTCGTCCACTTCCATAGATTACGTGGAATACAGCCAGCCCCCAATATTTTAATGAACAACGTTGTTTTACCTGTCTCCGAGACCGTAAGGTTCCTGGGACTTTTATTCGATTTTAAACTAACTTGGATCCCCCACATCAAAGACCTGAAAGCGAGGTGTATTAAAGCTTTGAATTTACTTAAAGTTGTGAGTGGTCGCTCTTGGGGTGCTGACAGGGAAACCTTGATGCGTCTCTATAGAGCCTTGGTGAGATCAAAACTTGATTACGGCAGTTTTGTATATGGTTCCGCTAGACCCTCGGCGTTAAAGATGCTCGATAGCGTCCACCATGCTGGCATTCGACTGGCTACTGGTGCTTTTCGTACCAGTCCAGTCGTCAGCATCTGTGCTGACGCCGGTGAGCCCCCTCTTTCTTACCGGCGGTCTTACCTCCTGGCCTCTTACGTGTCGAAACTGCATTGCATGCCAAATAATGTTGCTTACCGCCCTGTATTTCATCCCCCTAACCGTGTCTTGTATGAAACTAAATGGCGTAGTACAAGGCCGGTTGGGATCCGGATGCTATCTGTTTTCGACACGTGTGGGATAGTCCTGCCAAAGGCTATCCCCACATCACCAGGTCGAGTTTCTCCCTGGAAAATACGCCCTCCGAAATGCCATTTTGATCTTGCCAAGTTCCCTAAAGCGACCACCCCAAACTTTGTATATGAGAGGAATTTTAACGAGCTCCTCTCCACTCGCTTTCACGGATTTGAGCGCATCTACACTGATGGCTCTAAATCTGGAGTCTCCGTGGGATGTGCTTTTGTTGTGGAAGGATCCAATTTTATTTTTGGTTTACCTAATGAAACCAGTGTTTTTACAGCTGAATTATATGCCATTTTTAAATCTTTGTGTTTTGTTTACCGAAGTAGTCACCGTTCTGTCCTCATCTGCACGGATTCCATGAGTGCTCTGTTGGCATTGTCCACTCTCTACTCGTGGAATCCTCTCGTGCAGATGATTCAGTAACAAATTTTAAAAATTGATTCATTAAGCACCCGGCTCGCCTTTTGCTGGATTCCTGGTCACGCCAGTCTTTCAGGAAATGAACTGGCGGACCAGGCGGCCAAGGAGGCGTGCGGCACTCCTGCCTCCTGAGGCGAGTCTGGGTGTCATGTTTTTAGACCTAAGGGGTTATGTTCGGCGTGGAGTCTTACGCACCTGGCACGAGCAGTGGGTATCGACTCCTGCTCAGAACAAGCTGCGCTCCATCAGGGACGGTGTGTTGCGGTGGCCCTCTTCTATACGAAAGTCTAGAAGAGAGGAGGTCATCGTGACGAGACTCTGCGTCGGTCATACATCATTGACCCATAGTTTTTTACTGATAGGGGATCCACCTCAGTGTGTGATTTGTGATTCTCCTCTTAGTGTGCATCACACTTTGGTGGAGTGTCACAAACTTGCCCCTATCCGTCTGGCTATTTATTTTAAAGGTGTCTTACGTTTTTTATTACGCGATAGTGCGGATGGAGTTATTTGTTTACTCCGCTTTATACGTCAGGCGGATCTTTTTAATGCCATTTGAGTCACTTTTATAAAGTGGCTCTTTTGGATATTATCTCATATTGAGATCTTTTTAACAGTTTTATTACAATTTAACATGTTATTTGTCTTTTTAACGTATTATCATTTTAACATGTTTTGTCTTTTTATTGGAGTGATACACTTGTGGTTTTTTTTAGCAGGTGTATCACTTAATTTTATACCAAGAGTCAACTTGAGCACTCCTATGGAGTGTCTCAGATGGTGAATGTTTTATCTCTTTCCCATATGGGGATTTTATTATGTTTTAAATATATTTCAAGGCCCTAATGACCTAGATGTGTCGATGGGCCGTTAAACAATAATAATAATAATAATACTTTTTAATTGTGGGTTCCGTGGGAGCCTTCCTATTTTTATCGCTAATTTTATGTCAGACACTTCCGGGTAAGGTTAAACAAAACCTTATCCGATGATTCTATTCAAGAAAATGGGAAGCCCCAGGGCAGTCCTTTGAGCTGCACGTTGTTCGCTATTGCGATAATTAGCATTGTAGACAACGTGCGCTTACCTGTTCGTTCATGCCTTTTTGTGGATGACTACGCAATTTATTGCAGTTCATCAAGTCTCCACAGGACTTAACGACAGATACGAGTCGCTGTAAACAATCTATGGTTGTGGGCATCTCGTAATGGCTTTCGTTTCTCTGCGGCCAAGACGACTCTCGTCCACTTCCATATATTACGCGGAATACAGCCAGCCAGCCCCCAATATTTTAATGAACAAAGTTGTTCTACCTGTCTCCGAGACTGTAAGATTCTTGGGACTTTTATTCGATTTTAAACTAACTTGGATCCCCCACATCAAAGACCTGAAAGCGAGGTGTGTTAAAGCTTTGAATTTACTTAAAGTTGTGAGTGGTCGCTCTTGGGGTGCTGATAGGGAAACCTTGATGCGCCTTTATAGAGCCTTGGTGAGATCAAAACTTGATTACGGCAGTTTTGTATATGGTTCCGCTAGACCCTCGGCCTTAAAGATGCTCGATAGCGTCCACCATGCTGGCATTCGACTGGCTACTGGTGCTTTTCGTACCAGTCCAGTCGTCAGCATCTGTGCCGACTCCGGTGAACCCCCTCTTTCTTACCTGCGGTCTTTTCTCCTGGCATCTTACGTGTCGAAACTTCATTGCACGCCAAATAATGTTGCTTACCGCCCTGTGTTTCAGCCCCCTAACCGTGTCTTGTATGAAACTAAATGTAGTACAAGGCCGGTTGGGATCCGGATGCTATCGGTTTTCGACACGTGTGGGATTGTCCTGCCAAAGGCTATCCCCACATCACCAGGTCGAGTTTCTCCCTGGAAGATACGCCCTCCGAAATGCCATTTTGATCTTGCCAAGTTCACTAAAGCGACCACCCCAAACTTTGTATATGAGAGGACCTTTAATGAGCTCCTCTCCACTCGCTTTCACGGATTTGAGCGCATCTACTCTGATGGCTCTAAATTTGGAGCCTCCGTGGGATGTGCTTTTGTTGTGGAAGGATCCAATTTTATTTTTGGTTTACCTAAAGAAACCAGTGTTTTTACGGCTGAATTATATGCCATTTTTAAATCTTTGTGTTTTGTATACCGAAGTAGTCACCGTTATGTCCTCATCTGCACGGATTCCATGAGTGCTCTGTTGGCATTGTCCTCTCTCTACTCCTGGAATCCCCTCGTGCAGATGATACATGAGAAAATTTTAAAAATTGATTCATTAAGCACCCGGCTCGCCTTTTGCTGGATTCCTGGTCACGCTGGTCTTCCAGGAAATGAACTGGCGGACCAGGCAGTCAAGGAGGCAGCACGCCTGCCTCCGGAGGCGAGTTTGGGTGTCATGTTTTTAGATCTAAAGGGTTATGTTCGGCGTGGAGTGTTACGCACCTGGCACGAGCAGTGGGTCTCGACCCCTGCTCAGAACAAGCTGCGGTCCATCAGGGACGGTGTGTCGCGATGGCCCTCTTCTATACGAAAGTCTAGGAGAGAGGAGGTCATCGTGACGAGACTCCGCGTCGGGCATACATTTCTAACCCACGGATTTTTACTCAGAGGGGATCCACCTCCAGTGTATGAATTTTGCGATGCTCCCCTTAGTGTGCACCACATTTTGGTGGAGTGTCGCAGATATGCCCCTATTCGCCTGGCCCCTGATTTTAAAGGTGACCTTCGTTTTTCATTACGCGACAGCGCCGAAGGAGTTATTTGTTTACTCCATTTTATACGCCAGGCGAATCTTTTTAGTGCCATTTGAGTCACTTTTATAAAGTGGCTCATATGGATTTTATCTCATATTGAGACCCTTTTTAACATTTTAGTATACTTTAATGTGTTTGTCTTGTCGTTTTATCCATTTTAACAAACTTTAATAAAATAATTATTTCAACATGTTAGTTTTGTCTTTTTAACTAATATATTGTTTTAATATGTTTGTTTTGTTTTTTCTTAAAGTGATACACCCGTGGTTTTTTTTAGCAGGTGTTTCACTCAATTGTACTTTGAGGCCATCTGAGCACTCCTATGGAGTGTCTCAGGTGGTGAATGATTATATCTCTCTCCTATGGAGATTTTATTATGTTTTAAATATATTTCAAGGCCCTAATGACCTCGATGTGCCGATGGGCCTCCAAACCACAATAATAATATTAATAATAAGTGTATGCAGGAAATTGCTAGTTTTACGTCCGGACCCTCATGAACGCAACCGGTCTTTTCTCAAGGTAGGGTACCTGGTTGTCATCCCTAAGGCCCTTCTACCAAGATATTACAACCGGCGCACTTTTACTCAGGAGCTCAAGGCAGTGGTATCCAATATTAACCTAAGGAGAGCCGTGTTAGATGCCAAGGTCGTCAACAGAGGGGCCAAAGGCCTCTGTGCAGGATTTAACGGCAGGGGAAGGGAAGAAAGAAGGAAGTAAGAAGTAATGAAAGAGAAGGTTGAAGAAGGAAGAAAGAAAGAGAATGAAAAAAAGAGGAAAAAAAGCAAGTGAAAGGAAAGATGTAGGATAGGGTTGTCCTGCACGAGGTACATCCTGCACAGATGCCTCCCCTTTTAGTCGCCTCTTACGACAAGCAGGGGTTACTGCGGGACTATTCTAAACCCCGTCCCGCAGGGGGATTTTTTTTTTTTTTTACTTCTATATGACTCGAAGGTCCAAAGAGAGCATTACACAGTCGACCAAACAGTAAAACCTGCAATAGCAATTTCAATTTAACATGATTATCTCACACAATGCAACTTTGGATTACAAGAAGAAGAGTCTTATGGAATTGCATTGAAAGAGGATTATCGATTAAACAATCATTCATTTTTACACAGAAATTTACTATGTCCCAGTTTCCAACTGAATTGTCTTCTTTCCATGCAAAAAGGACCATGTACATTTTTCTCAGATTGGCTAAATAGCCCTCATCTCTACTGTTTCCTATCATTGCCATGAGTATCCCTTCAGTGTATCTCTCAATAAACCATTTTCCGCTTTCACCAAGCACATGTTTTGGCCATGTTTATAACATTACAATCTTGCATAAGCCTAGGGTCTTCCATAGTCATCATCCCTAGTGTGTTCACTGGAGAGAACAGGGCTGTTGTTGTGTATGGGCAGTATGCGGTGTCTTCCTTCATTATAGCATTTTGTCTTACGAGAACAATAATGTCTGGAAAGTCATAACAAACACCCGCTGTTATCTGCTCACACCAGAACTTGTTTTCAGCGCTCTGTTTGAAGATTTCTATGGTGATTATGTGTATCCTATCTGTTGCACATTTCGTGTGGTTCGGCCCTCTAACAACTATTCCTGACATAACTTTTGAGATTTTACTTGGGTCTGATTTTTCTCTTAAGGTTGCATATATTGGAAATATTGCAATGCTTTGCCTCATTCTGTTATACCTTTTAGTGGTGCCTGAGTATGCACTTCCTAGCCTGGAATAAAAATTTGTCAGCTTGGATGACATAATGGCTGAATTGGACAAAAGCATTTGACCAAAGGCCAAATCAGTAATCGTCTCACTTATTAAAGAAACCGGATGCTCTTTGTCCTCAGGAGATATCAGTAGCTGCGAATAAGGGATGTAGTTGTCATATGGATGGTCTTCATTCAGTCTCCTCAAAACTTCATCAAACCATGTGTGGTATTGCAAAGGTTCAATGGTAGAGGTCTCCTTTTGTTTCATGTTGGAAGACATCGGATTGTACACCCTCTTTTTCTTATCTTTACCTAACATTTTATCAATGGTTGGATAGCTTCTACTGCTTTTGATTGTGTGGGAGGAAGGTGTTTTTGTCTCCTGTGTCCCACATTTCCATTACCTCATATAGTATTGACTCAGATTCTTTTATCCCTATACATTTTGTGCAAGAGTCTCCTTCTTTGTCTCTCTCTGACCACATGGAGTTTATTAATGTTGGGACCATTTCTTTGTCAGTCTCCCAATTTCCTTGGATGTCCAGAGTCACCCTTCTGGAGACAGCTTTCCTTTCCATTTGATATATCTCTTCCTTTCTTTCTCCTGCATATTGGAAAGATGTTTTAGTAATATCTCAGGGAGAATCGTTTCTGGGTGGCTTTCTTCACACTTATAGACTTCTTCTTTCTCAATCTCTTTAAATATCTCTTTTTCCCAGTCGTGGGTCCACTCTCATTCCTATTTCAAAAGTTTTGGAGCAGAATACATCAGTAATCAACTCAACAATGTTTTGTATCTCTGTTTCGATTATGTTCAATCTTTCGATAACCATTTTTCTCTTGAGCAAGAAAGTTGTTATCTTATTTCTAGCAGAAGGAAGTGAGTCTATGTTTAAACAAGTAAGGTTTAGAGTTTTGGAGTTTATTATTATGAAGGAGGTATGTGGATTTTTCCCGGTGTATCTTTTCCGTATTGTCTCTTCTCTCTCTACCTCTGATGTTATGATGATTTTCATCAATTTTTGCTCTTTTCTATCTACAAGGTCGAATAGCATGTCTAGGGGTTCTTTTTTCATTTCCCTTAGTACCATTTGTTGCACTGCGGAAGGACAGGGGGAATGTGATATAAGAGAGAACCTGTATTTGGTACAGTCCCTAGAGATCATTTTGTCGTAACTCTCCTCTAGGTCAATGTCTTCTTCAATTATTGTGGATTCTGCAATGGTGCAAGTTGAGCTATTGCTCGAAACAGACATTTGGTCTTAATTTTCTTGGCTGCTGTGTTCTCTTGCTCTCTTTTCTTTAGATGTCCCCGCTTCTTCAAATTCTTGTTTCTTTTTCTTGGGTTTGGTTGGTTCTTCAGTGGCAGGCTCCATATTGCACAACAGTATACAGACATAAATGTGTCTTGCCTCTAGTTCCCGTTGTCTTTCTGTGAGTTTTATCCATTTTTCATTTACTGCAGCAAATCTGTTTTTCAGTATCGATGGATAAAGGTGTGATTGGTAAAGAAGAGTATGATACTTGTCCATGGCAATAAAAAGTATAAGTAAAGGGTCTGTTTTTACTCCATTTTTAAGTGTTTTATTATTTACCCTTACATTCTGTGGTTAAATTTAGTACCTTCTGTATTATAACTTATAATTTAAAAAGAGGTTATCCTAAGTTATGTAATATTTCAGAAATAAAAGTAGCTCTAGGCACATGGTAATATAGATGGTTGACTAATGCAGTGTGGAATGCATTTTTTTGCACCACATCTTAGTATCCGTTAGGTTTGTATGCCACTGTACTAATTGCGTTAATGAGTTTGAAGTATAATTTAGAGGAAGTGCACCCACATGGAGAGAAAGAGTGGGAAACCATTTAGCACAAACTGTCAGTGCACCCAACAGGATATTAACACGAGATTATCACTTTAGACCTTGCAGTCACCGAGGTGATTTAAATTGAATTTTTAAAGCATACATTAATTAACTATGGTAATTAAATAATATTTAATGCCCACCTCTTGTAAAATTGGATAAATTAAGTTAAATATATTTGGAGTTAGCTTAACTAGGCCTACAAGTATACATTAGTATAGTTTTAATAATTTATAATACTATGCAGTAGCTAAATTTATTATATGCTTGGTGTAGATATCAAAAACATTTTTTCTTTGTTGCATAACATTAAAAAATATTATTATTGCTATTATTAATAAACCATCAATAATTCAAAGATATCAATATATAGTATTTACATTAACTCAATAATTATATTTCACAGTAAAAAATATTGTACTCACCTTTCTTCTTTACTTATGGACTTTCCCCCTGCGGGACGGGGTTTAGAATAGTCCCGCAGTAACCCCTGCTTGTCGTAAGAAGCGACTAAAAGGGGAGGCTTCTGTGCAGGACGTACCTCGTGTGGGACAAACCTATCCTATATCTTTCCTTTCACATCATTTTCTTCTTCCTTCACTTTCCCCCTTTTTTCACTCTTCCCCCTTCGCTTTATCTACCCTTACCTTTTTCTTCCTTTCCCCCACCGTTCATCCTGCACGGAGGCCTTTGGCCTTTCCGTTGACGACCTTGGCAACTAACCCGGCTCTTCTCTGTTTATTATTGGATACCACTGCCTTGAGCTCCTAAATGAAAGTGCGCCGGTTGCAATACCTTAGTAGAAGGGCCTTAGGAATGACAATAACCGGGTACCCTACTTTGAGAAAAGATCGGTTGCGTTCATGAGGGCCCGGACGTAAAATTGGCACTTTCCTACACCCACTTGCTGCGACGACCTCTGTCTCGGCGATGCTCTATGCGAAGGTTGTCATGTCTAGCGTCTTATATAACCTCTCGTCGGGACAGTTAACAGGGCCATATGTGGTAGTACCAACTTGGATCACCCTGGGTCTACGATCCGAGTACTGTGTAGGTTGTTCCCAATTACGGCATGGCCGATAATTTTGTCGCCGCTGGCATCGTACTTCCAAACCCTGCTGGCAACTCACTGCCCGGCCCCACAGGGCCGTAATATTGATAAGAGGCGGAAACGGGTAAGGCCGTCCAGCCCTGTTTTGATAAAAAGCCAGGAAGTGGTGAGGCCCCAGCCCCGTTCCTGGTGATCTCTCGTGTGGATGAAAGTGAAGACCTGAAACGTGTCAGCCCATTTATCCTCGAAAGAGTGATAAATGGAGCAGCGAAATCGGAAGTCTCAATAAGGAAACTGCGTGATGGCACCATCATGATTCAGACCACGACTGACACACAGTCTTCAAATATAATGGCCATCTCCGAAATACCGTTGAGCAATACGACTCATATACCGGTGAAGGTGGAACCTCACAGGTTCATCAATGTTTGCAAGGGAGTGGTCACTTGTTATGACCTCGACTGCGTAAGCATTGAGGATATTTGTGAGGAGCTTTCCCCTCAGCATGTCACCGAGGTCTACCGTATCATTACCAAAAAGAACGGACAAGAGAAAAAGACGGATACATATATCCTCACCTTTGCGACTCCCATCCTCCCAAAGGAGGTTCGAGCGGGCTTCCATGTGCTCAGAGTCAGGCCATACGTTCCCAATCCTCGGCGCTGCTTTCAGTGCCAGGAATTTTGGCATACGAAGCTGAGATACCGTGGAA
Organism: Timema cristinae; assembly: GCA_039000515.1. Classification (NCBI taxonomy): domain Eukaryota; kingdom Metazoa; phylum Arthropoda; class Insecta; order Phasmatodea; family Timematidae; genus Timema; species Timema cristinae. The sequence continues at coordinate 36,416 of JBCFYV010001232.1, read as the reverse complement.
GGCCAACCTGTGCGGATTGCGGACAGGAGGCTCACGATACACCGTGTGAGTCTCCTAAGTTCTGCATCAACTGCAAGGGTCCGCATTCTGCTTGGTCTCGGACCTGTCCGAAATGGAGGGTGGAGAAAAAAGTCTTGGAGATCCAATGTGAAAAGAAGATCCCTTATGCCCAGGCCCGCAAGGAATATGTATCCAGTCAAGCTCCGGTATTTCAGAAATCATATAGCCAAGTTGTAAGCCAGAACATAAATTGCCCCAACTACCATTGCGCAGTTAATATTGCCGATACGCCTACACGACCTGTGCCACTCGTCTCTACTCGAGACACTCAAAGACAACCAGCACCATCTATGGTGGTGCCAAAATTAGTACAAGGGGCGACGCCCCCGCCGAGGTTGCCTCCACCACCTTTGCCCCCGAGGAGGCCTCCTCGGGGAGCGCCCTCCTGGGGGGACCCACCTAACCTTCCTCGTGGGCCCCCTCCGAGCCCTCCTCGGGGTCCTAAAACATGTGCGACCGTTGTCGAGTCGCTCAACCCCGCCTCAGGAACTCCGGAGGTCGGGATGGGTGGTGGTACAGGTGAGTTCGCAAAGGCGAGTCCCACTGGTGCCTTGAGTAAGGACCAGCAAGGGACCGCCGAAAAAATTATTTTAAAAAAGCGTCGAAGGCTTTAACAAAGCCTTCGCGTGAGGATTCCCCGACCCAGTCTCTACAGGACAAACCAAAGCCTCTCCTGAAGCGGGAGGTCCAAGAGAGATTGGGAAAAGCAAGAGGACCTAAAAAAGTCCTCAATAAATTTTTATTTTTAAAAGATAGTTTTATGGATTGTGAGGATAATTAATTAAATTATATATTAATAAATAATGTCGCTACTACAATGGAATTGTAGGGGTTTCTATGCTCGTGTACTGGAAATTAAACTACTAATTTCTTCCCTGCATCCTCCCATCTTGTGTTTGCAGGAAACCCACTTCTGCCCAACTGACAACCCGATGCTTCGTGGGTACGATGTATATCGTACCGACAAGCCACTCTTTGATCGGGCTAGAGGAGGTGTGGCTATATTTGCATGTAGCAACATATATCATAAGTTTATAAATATTGTCTCTGATCTCCAAGTGATTGCTGTCAGAGCCTCCCTTCCTATGGAGGTAACCGTATGCTGCATTTACCTCCCACCAGGTGAACGTGTTTCCAAGAGGACTCTAGAGGCCCTCTTTAGACAACTTCCCGCCCCCTATATCATCTTGGGGGACTTTAACGCGCATAACCTGGTGTGGGGGTCTAATTTTACAGACGCCCGCGGGAGGATGGTAGAGGATATTCTTGTCTCGGGAAACCTGGTGTTAATGAACACCGGGACCCAGACACACTTCTCCACCTTTAATGGTGTATCCTCTGCCATCGACCTAGCTCTATGTAGCCCCGGGATTGCTGCTCACTTCCTTTGGGAGGTTCACTCGGACCTATGTGGCAGCGATCACTTTCCAATTCTGCTTTCAAAAATCCAAGATCCTCCCAGTACAGCACGGTTAACCCAATGGGTTCTTAAACGTGCTAACTGGGATAAATTCCGCGAGCTCGCCTTATTCGACGCACCCCATTCTCCCGACGTCGATGTTAAGGCAGGGCAATTTACTTCGACGGTCATAACGGCGGCGAGGGCATCCATCCCTAAATCCTCGCCAAACCCGCGCCACCGTCCTGTTCCCTGGTGGAACGAGGAGTGCCGGCTGGCTATTTCTAACCGTCGAAGAGCCCTACGTATCTTTAATCGACGTCCTACTTCGGAGAATCTGGAGTCATTCCGGATTCTACGTGCTAGAGCTCGCCGTATTATTCGAGAAAGCAGAAGAGAGTCTTGGAGACAGTTTATTTCTACCCTTACTATTTCCACTCCCACAACCAAGGTTTGGGATCACATTCGTAAAGTACGTAGTAGCAAAAATACCATTTATAATATACCCGCACTCATGTCTAACGGTTCACTTGTCTCCTCCCCTATGGAGGTCGCCAATGTATTGGGCTCGATGTTCGCCGCTATTTCTAGCACTGCGAGCTACTCTAACGAGTTCGTGGTGCATAAGCGCAGCATCGAGCGCCTTACTATTGATTTTGGCCAAAGTCGGGGGGAGGATTATAACTCCCCCTTTACTAAAGAGGAACTTACCTATGCTCTGTCCCAGGCGGGCAATACAACTTCTGGCCCATACGATATCCATTACGAAATGTTGCGCCAACTGTCCCCTGCTGGACGGGCGTTCCTCTTAGACCTCTACAATTGTGTTTGGGAATCTCGTCAATTCCCAACACTGTGGAGGCAAGCAACCGTTATCCCAATATATAAAAGTGGCAAGGATAAATTAGAGCCAACTAGTTATAGACCGATAGCCTTAACTAGTTGTGTATGCAAAATATTAGAGAAAATGATCAATAAAAGATTTATATGGTATCTAGAATCCCGCAATCTACTATCCAATATGCAATGTGGCTTTCGCCGTAACCGATCCACGGTGGATCACCTTGTTCGCCTTGAGACAGCAGCTCGTGACGCTTTCCTCCATAAACAGCACCTCTTGGCTGTCTTTTTTGATTTGGAGAAGGCTTACGACACCACCTGGCGGTACGGCATTTTAAAAACCATGTTTAATTGGGGGTTCCGGGGGAACCTCCCTATTTTTATATCTAATTTTATGTCTGATAGACACTTCCGGGTAAGGTTAAACAACACCTTATCCGATGATTTTATTCAAGAAAATGGGGTGCCTCAGGGTAGCATTTTAAGCACTACGTTATTTGCTATCGCGATAAATAGCATCGTGGACAACGTGCACGTACCTGTCCGTTCATGTCTTTTTGTGGATGACTACGCAATTTATTGCAGTTCATCAAGTCTCCACAGGGCTGAACGACAGATACAACTCGCTGTAAACAATCTATGGTTGTGGGCATCTCGTAATGGCTTTCGTTTCTCTGCGGCCAAGACGACTGTCGTCCACTTCCATAGATTACGTGGAATACAGCCAGCCCCCAATATTTTAATGAACAACGTTGTTTTACCTGTCTCCGAGACCGTAAGGTTCCTGGGACTTTTATTCGATTTTAAACTAACTTGGATCCCCACATCAAAGACCTGAAAGCGAGGTGTATTAAAGCTTTGAATTTACTTAAAGTTGTGAGTGGTCGCTCTTGGGGTGCTGATAGGGAAACCTTGATGCGTCTCTATAGAGCCTTGGTGAGATCAAAACTTGATTACGGCAGTTTTGTATATGGTTCCGCTAGATCCTCGGCGTTAAAGATGCTCGATAGCGTCCACCATGCTGGCATTCGACTGGCTACTGGTGCTTTTCGTACCAGTCCAGTCGTCAGCATCTGTGCTGACGCCGGTGAGCCCCCTCTTTCTTACCGGCGGTCTTACCTCCTGGCATCTTACGTGTCGAAACTGCATTGCATGCCAAATAATGTTGCTTACCGCCCTGTATTTCATCCCCCTAACCGTGTCTTGTATGAAACTAAATGGCGTAGTACAAGGCCGGTTGGGATCCGGATGCTATCTGTTTTCGACACGTGTGGGATAGTCCTGCCAAAGGCTATCCCCACATCACCAGGTCGAGTTTCTCCCTGGAAAATACGCCCTCCGAAATGCCATTTTGATCTTGCCAAGTTCCCTAAAGCGACCACCCCAAATTTTGTATATGAGAGGACTTTTAATGAGCTCCTCTCCACTCGCTTTCACGGATTTGAGCGCATCTACACTGATGGCTCTAAATCTGGAGTCTCCGTGGGATGTGCTTTTGTTGTGGAAGGATCCAATTTTAAATTTGGTTTACCTAATGAAACCAGTGTTTTTACAGCTGAATTATATGCCATTTTTAAATCTTTGTGTTTTGTTTACCGAAGTAGTCACCGTTCTGTCCTCATCTGCACGGATTCCATGAGTGCTCTGTTGGCTTTGTCCACTCTCTACTCGTGGAATCCTCTCGTGCAGATGATTCACGAACAAATTTTAAAAATTGATTCATTAAGCACCCGGCTCGCCTTTTGCTGGATTCCTGGTCACGCTGGTCTTCCAGGAAATGAACTGGCGGACCAGGCAGCCAAGGAGGCAGCACGTATGCCTCCGGAGGCGAGTTTGGGTGTCATGTTTTTAGATCTAAAGGGTTATGTTCGGCGTGGAGTCTTACGCACCTGGCACGAGCAGTGGGTCTCGACCCTGCTCAGAACAAGCTGCGGTCCATCAGGGACGGTGTGTCGCGATGGCCCTCTTCTATACGAAAGTCTAGAAGAGAGGAGGTCATCGTGACGAGACTCCGCGTCGGGCATACTTCATTGACCCATAGTTTTTTACTAAGAGGGGATCCACCTCCAGTGTGTGAGTTTTGTGATACTCCCTTAGTGTGCATCACATTTTGGTGGAGTGTCGCAAACTAGCCCCTATCCGTCTGGCTCTTGATTTTAAAGGTGACTTACGTTTTTTATTACGCGATAGTGCGGATGGAGTTATTTGTTTACTCCGTTTTATACGCCAGGCGGATCTTTTTAATGCCATTTGAGTCACTTTTATAAAGTGGCTCTTTTGGATATTATCTCATATTGAGATCTTTTTAACGGTTTTATTACAATATAACATGTTGTTTTGTCTTTTTAACGTATTATCATTTTAACATGTTTTATCTTTTTAACGTGTTATATTTTAATATCTTTGTTTTGTCTTTTTATTGGAGTGATACACTTGTGGTTTTTTTTTAGCAGGTGTATCACTTAATTTATACCAAGAGTCCATTTGAGCACTCCTATGGAGTGTCTCAGATGGTGAATGTTTTATCTCTTTCCCAATGGGGATTTTATTATGTTTTTAATATATTTCAAGGCCCTAATGACCTAGATGTGTCGATGGGCCGTTAAACAATAATAATAATAATAATAATTTTAAATAATTGCATTAAATGATAGGGAATCTTGAGTACTTTTTAATGGAAGAACGACTTGAGCGAGTTTCTAAAAATGGCCGAGAGAGAGCAGTACTGTCGTTATTGCGCTTTACTTATTTGGTTACATGCTTTAATTCTATAGTGTGTTATCTCAGTTAGCACTTCGTCACCCGAGTATGCAAGTGTTCTATGTCCAATTTTCTAGTTTTGTGTAAAAGAGCATTAAAGTTTGACGATTTGTATAAAACCAATGATACTATATGACAACTCAAGTTTCTGTCCCCTTAAGTAATTACTTCTCAGACATTCAATGACTGACAAACAATGTTTGAGGTATGTGTACAAAGTAGAGATTTTAATTAATTAAATTGGACATACTACAAATGCACTTAAAGAAGATTGATTTTTTGAGTGCATTTGTTCTATCTCCAAACAATCACAATGAAATCGTTTTGCAAAATGTTTATATTTCCTTTTTAAAATGAACACTTATTTTATTTAGTAAATTACAATAAAATAATAGTCTCTAATAGTCCATTGAATGCACCGCAAAACAATAAATAAAACCATTTTGATTAATTAAACATGACTTGTTAAAAAAAGAAAACAAAATATTAATTATTTTAAGTTCTTTGTGGAAAGGCTTCGATAGAAAAAAAAAATTGTGGTGACCTAGGGGTAAGGGGTCAGACTTCTATGCTGGCGGCCGGAGTTCAATCCTCGGTCCCGCCACAAATTTATCCGATTACCAAACCCTTCCTTCACCTCTGACAAGACATCTTGTGAATGTGTGGAATGCCAGGCCTCCACCGTGGTTCGGATTCCACGTTAAACTGTAGGTCCTTCATTTCATCTCACAATCACCCTACCATTGCACATTAGCGTAAGTGCGTATAACCCGAACGGGTAGTAAGACGCGGTGCTAATAATAATAATAATTCATAAAATACATAATTATTTGTAGTAAGGAACAAAATATATTCTATTAGATAAGGATAGATATCAAATTAAAAGATATGAAAAAGATAGAAATCAGATTATTAAAACAAATTATTTTGACAATATTAATTAAGTGTATTATTTATGAAGAGTCAATGGACAGAGTGGCAAAGTTGTTGTTACAACAGAAAATCAATTACAATCAATAATTGTGAGTAAAAATAAATTATATAATGAGAAAAAGTTTTAATTAGGTTAAAAGTAATAAATTGAACCATTAAAAACACATTAAAAATGTGAGTCGAAAAAGTACATATACAATAAAACATATTAAAATACATGTGTTATAGACAATTAGTTAAAATAAAATAGGGTGTATAATATTGATAAACAATATAAAATTATGGTTAGAAATAGAGTTCCATAGAGAATTGAGCCTAGGCTTGCATAAAAGTTTTTAGTTGGTTTGTTATAAAAAAAATTTTTTTAAAATTATTCTATTCAGGATTTTATGTAATTACATTTTAACAACCCATAAATATATTAAGACAAGTGTAGATGAAATATGGGATAGTATAAATGAAACTTAATATAGTGTAATAAGATAAAAGTCAAATGACACAGATTGGAATTTTGTGAAAACAAAGAAATTTTTTTTTATATATATAAGTTGAAATCTATTCTTATCTGGGAGAATTTGAATTCCCTTGTTCCTTGAGAATGGGGTTGTTTAATCACAATTCCGATGTTTCGGCGCTCGATGGCACCATCCTCAGGTCTAAACAAGAAAAAAGAGTTAACGTAAGCCGTGGTGCAAATACTCAATTTAGGCCAATATAAATAAATGTAAAATTGAATTTTGATAACAGTGTGAGTATGAGGTCTATATTAGCAGAAATGAAATATGATAATTACCATAGATGAATCCTGAAATGAGTTCATTGCACGAAGAATCGAGTAGAACTGAATTAATTAAAACGACGATGTGTAAATGTAAACACAGAAGTCATTTCTAGAAAGTCATGGATTATGAAAGGTGAAAGCAAAAAGGGGTAGAAACTTGAACTAAGTATAATGTAGCAAAATCTGAAGATAGATAGATATAAAATTGAACCATGGTAAACTAGGTTAATGATAAATGAATAAAAAGGGAAGGAAGAGAAAAGAGTAGATAATATAAAAGGATAGAGAAAGGTTCAAAGCTCTTCTTGACACTGGCCCGAACAGGTCGTTAACTACGATGGAAGGAAGGGCTGGAGCAAGCAGGAATAGATTTTAATCTTGTGTGTTGTGGAAGTTTACTGAGAGTGTCAATCAGAGTCTGGTTCTCGAAGTTGGTCTGCTCATTTAAAACTTTTCTATTGTTAAGTAATGCAGTCTTTATAAAAATGTTCTCAGCGGTGTTCATGGAGGTGTGAATAACCATTGGAAGTGGCTAGTAATTTAATAATGTTCAGTTCATGCTTAAAGTTCTTTCTGTTTAAAGGTATGTGAAGCAATCTATATATGAGACTATTGAAGGCAGCTTTTTTGTGAATCATTGGATGGTTGGAGTCGTTGGGAATAATGATATCCGTGTGTGTAGGCTTGCGGTAAATTTTGTATTCAAAATTATTCAGTTTGTTTTTGGAGCTTGAAATGTCCAGGTAGTTGATGCAATTATTATTTTCATGTTCAACAGTAAAGATTATATTTGGATGAATGTTGTTCATATTTTGAGCTAAATCAGGTGGAGATGAGTTAGGAAGTTCATAGATAATCAGAATGTCATCGACATAGCGGCAATAAAAAATAACTTTGAAGAGTGTATTGAGTTGATTTAATACTTTATGGTCATAATGTTGCAAGAAAATTTCAGACATTAAACATGAAATAGGGGAGCCCATTGCAAGACCATCACTCTGAGAATAAAACTTGTTATTGAATTGGAAATAATTTTGTCTTGATACAGTTTTAAGGATCGATAGTATTTGTTTGATGTATTCAGGGGAAGCATTATTGTTTTCCAAAATGTTTTTAGTAATGTTAATGGTTTCATTAACGGGCACGTTTGTATATAGATTGGAGATGTCTAGTGAGAGAAATTTGGATTGAGCACTAAGTGAAACATGTTTAAGTTTATTAATCAGATCATATGAGCTTTTGACATTATAAGTGTAAGGTAACTGTAAATTGTGCTGAAGTGTTTTAGCAAGAAATTGTTTTACTTTGTAAGCAGGAGCATTTCGATAATTGACCAGAGGGTGTATGGGGATGTTGTGTTTATGAATTTTTGGAAGAGAAGTAAAATTGGGTGCTTTAAGGTTCATATTGATAAATTTGAAACTGTCCTTGGGAGAGAATAAAAGGGGGGCGTTTTTGAGCGAAGTTTTTATATCCTTCTGAAACTTAGTGGTAGGGTCAGATTTAAGTTCTTTGATGTTGTTATTGTTTATGAAATCCATGGTTTTAGTGAGATAGCCCTTCCTTCCATCGTAGTTAACGACCTGTTCGGGCCAGTGTCAAGAAGAGCTTTGAACCTTTCTCTATCCTTTTATATTATCTACTCTTTTCTCTTCCTTCCCCTTTTTATTCATTTATCATTAACCTAGTTTACCATGGTTCAATTTTATATCTATCTATCTTCAGATTTTGCTACATTATACTTAGTTCAAGTTTCTACCCCTTTTTGCTTTCACCTTTCATAATCCATGACTTTCTAGAAATGACTTCTGTGTTTACATTTACACATCGTCGTTTTAATTAATTCAGTTCTACTCGATTCTTCGTGCAATGAACTCATTTCAGGATTCATCTATGGTAATTATCATATTTCATTTCTGCTAATATAGACCTCATACTCACACTGTTATCAAAATTCAATTTTACATTTATTTATATTGGCCTAAATTGAGTATTTGCACCACGGCTTACGTTAACTCTTTTTTCTTGTTTAGACCTGAGGATGGTGCCATCGAGCGCCGAAACATCGGAATTGTGATTAAACAACCCCATTCTCAAGGAACAAGGGAATTCAAATTCTCCAGATAAGAATAGATTTCAACTTATATATATAAAAAAAAATTTCTTTGTTTTCACAAAATTCCAATCTGTGTCATTTGACTTTTATTTTATTACACTATATTAAGTTTCATTTATACTATCCCATATTTCATCTACACTTGTCTTAATATATTTATGGGTTGTTAAAATGTAATTACATAAAATCCTGAATAGAATAATTTTTAAAAAAATTTTTTTATAACAAACCAACTAAAAACTTTTATGCAAGCCTAGGCTCAATTCTCTATGGAACTCTATTTCTAACCATAATTTTATATTGTTTATCAATATTATACACCCTATTTTATTTTAACTAATTGTCTATAACACATGTATTTTAATATGTTTTATTGTATATGTACTTTTTCGACTCACATTTTTAATGTGTTTTTAATGGTTCAATTTATTACTTTTAACCTAATTAAAACTTTTTCTCATTATATAATTTATTTTTACTCACAATTATTGATTGTAATTGATTTTCTGTTGTAACAACAACTTTGCCACTCTGTCCATTGACTCTTCATAAATAATACACTTAATTAATATTGTCAATATAATTTGTTTTAATAATCTGATTTCTATCTTTTTCATATCTTTTAATTTGATATCTATCCTTATCTAATAGAATAATAATAATGATAGAAAAATGCATCTTCCTTAGGCATGTATTTTAACATTGACAGGATATCTTTTTTCTTTTCTTCTGTCAAACTCTTGATGCATGATAACCTTCTGACTACAGGCAGTAGTTGCTCCACCATATATTCTTTCTCTAGTGAAGATGAGGTTGCTTCCCTAGATGCTGTGATGATTTTATTTTCCATGAGAGTAACACTTTTCAGATCATCTTTAAAGGACTCTCTGAACTCTATCAGTAGCGGAGACACTTTTTTTTTTTTTATTACAAGGTGCTTAACCCTGGTGAAAGGGACTCTTGAAAATTGAAAAAGTATTCATTACTCATATTTATTAACTTCATGAGCTTCCCTGATTTTGCCAATCCATTCAGCAGTCTAATTAGGCTAACTGGGCTGTAAACCTCCCGTCCTTTTAGCCATCGCTCAATGACACTGTGCACGGAATCCACCTCTTGAATGTTCCCACGCCCGGCTCACTAAACTTCTGCTCAGTTACTGTAAGTCTCCCAGAGTCAATGCTAGAAAGGATTTTTTTCAATGCTAAACACATAATGGAGTTTCGGTTCTGGGAATACATGAGTCTGACCATAAAATGATTTTTTCAAGAGTAGCATGATCTTTCATGATCTCTCTAAGGATTTGCACTAGCGCACTTGCAATATCATTTCCAGACCTACCACTCTTGCATTCATGCCAGGGTGCTCAGTAACTTTAATATTTATCAACAGAACAATGTGCAGTCAAATTGAAAAATTAAATTTTCTTTTGTAGAAAAAATTTGAGACCTCTGCCCTGGGAAGAGCAAAAACATTTTCAAGATCAAAGCAGACTACCGCTGTGCTGTTGTTTTGATTTTTATAATTATAGTTATGTCTATCTTCATCCCGCTCAATTTTACAAACGGATTTATTTTTCATATGTTTCTCAAAGAATGCTTTTTTATCACTGCTAACTCCTGGGTGTTCTTTCATTTCTTCGTAATAATCTCAGCAATCTTTTTTTTGGGAGAGATAAAACCAAGATTAAACTCCTTGTTAAAAATATCCCAATGATATTCTCTTTCAGTGGTTGTGTTACTTTCTCTGTATACAGCTTGTACATTTTTGATACATTAAGGTGACCTTCAAGAAAGTGACGTTATGAACCTTCCCGGCAATAATGGGATTTAATGTGAGGGAATGATTGAATATGTATCCTAATTTCCTCTTTTCTTTTATCGTCTATATGACTCTTTGTACTTTTTCTCTTGCAAGGTGATATTCCTACCCGCAGTAACCCCCTGCTTGTCGTAAGAGGCAACTAAAATTGGAGGCTTCCGTGCAGAACGAAACTATTCTATATCTTTCCTTTCGCCTCCTTTTTTCTTCCTTCTCTCTACTTCATTTTTCTCCTTTCTATTCTTTCTTCCCTTCCCTATTCCGTACATTCCTGCACGGAAGCTTTTGGCTTCTCCGTTGACGACCTTGGTTGTCTAACCTTGATCTCCTCGGATTATTGGATACCTCTGCAATTGAGCTCCTTCATGAAAGTGTGCTGGTTGTAATATCTTGATAGAAGGGTCTTAGGGATGACAATAACCTGGTATCTTACCTTAAAAAAAGACCGATTTATTTCATGAGGGCCCGGACGTAAAATTGGCATTTTCCTACACCCACTTGCTGTGATGACCCTTCTCCTGTTGCTGCCCCATGTGAAGGTTGTCATGTCTAGCGTCGTGTGGGGCTCTCCGTCGGGAGTGTTAACAGGGCCTCATGGGGTAGTACCAACTTGGATCACCCTGGGTCTACGATCAGAGTATTGTGAGGGTTTTCCTAATAATGGCATGGCCACCTCTATTGTCGCTGCTGACAACTTAATCCCCGCTGGCACCATACTGCATTCCCCGCTGGCACCGTACTGCCAATCCCCGCTGGCACCGTACTGCATTCCCCGCTGGCACCGTACTGCCAATCCCCGCTGGCACCGTACTGCCAAACCCCGCTGGCACCGTACTGCCAAACCCCGCTGGCAACTAAATGCCCGGCCTCTTAAAGGACCGTATTAACGAAAAGAGGCGGAAACTGGTAAGACTGTCCAGCCCTTTACAATTAAAAATTCGGGAATTGGCGAGGCCTCAGCCCCGCTTTCTGGTAATGTCTAGAGTAGATGACGATGAAACCCTGAAACGTGCCAGCCCCTTTATCCTCAAAAGAGTGATAACTTGTACTGCAAAATCAGAGGTCTCTATTAGAAAACTGCGAGATGGCACTGTAATGGTCCAGACGGTAAACTTAATGGTTATAACTGATATCCCGTTAAGCAATATGGCCCATTTACAGGTAATGATGAATCCACACAGGTTCGTCAATGTTTGCAAGGGAGTGGTCACTTGCTATGACCTCGACTGCGTAGGTATTGAGGGGCTCTGTGGTGAGCTTAAACCTCGACATGTTACCGAAGTTTATAGGATAGTCACAAAAAAGAATGGCCAAGGAAAGAATATGGAGGTCCGAGCAGGTTTCCACGTGCTCAAGGTCCGGCTGTACGTCCCCCAACCCACGGTACTGTTTTCATTGCCACGAGTTAGGGCATTCTAAGGTGCATTGCCGTGGTAAGTCAACCTGTGAAGATTGCGGTAAAGAGGTTCACGATACACCGTGTGAGTCTCCTAAGCTCTGCGTGGGTCCGCATTCTTCCTGGTCTCGGGCCTGTCCGAAATGGAAGGTAGAGATGAAAGTCCTGGAGATTCAAACTGAAAAGAAGATTTCCGATATTTCAGACGTCATATAGTCAGATTGCCAGCCTAAACATAAATTGTCCCAACTTCCATTATGCAGTCAACATTTCGAAGACATCTTCTCGACCTGTGCCTCTCGTCACTACTCGAGAAACTCCACGAAGTAGTTAAAGCCAACATCGCAAGAATAATCAAGGAGAACGTAAGCGAGATTACACTACTGGAAATCGCGACTGGCCAAGACTCAATCCTGGACCTACGTCCAGGAAAGATGACGTCGATTCCAGGAAGTCCGTCGTCGGGAACCTCACCAGGAATATAGCCCAGATACACCAAGAACACCACCGGTCAACCCTGAGCTGACATTCCTTAACGAATCGGCAGTAACACCATCAAGACTAAGAACACACATCCCCGCAGACTGTTATCTTCAGGTGAGACCCCAACGAACTAATGGAGGAACCAAACAATAGGCAGTTGTTACGCGCTATTCAAGAACTTTCACAGACATTTGACGAAAGAATCAGGAATGTGGAGGCAGTAATCAACGCACCATCAGCCTGCGTAAGGGCTGCCCCAGGAGACCCTCACCCCACGGTTGAGGCGTGGACATCCCTTGCGCTGCCAGAGATCGCCGTGCTTCAAGTAGAAGGGCCAGCGCTTCGCTTGGCCTTGGCACTTAAGGCTTAGCTGCTAGAGCTACCTCCCGGACGTGACCGACATCAGGTGCAATTCCTACTATCCATGGCTGCTCACTATTGTATTTCTCTGTGCCTGTTCAAGGACTCCGCATACACGGGATAAACGTAATGTACATCGCCCTGAAAAAGTGCTGGCCGACTGCAATCGCCGCTGTGGGGACTGACTCTTTACCATAAATCTACCCGCCGGTCCAACCAATCTACACGAGATACCCGGCCTTCCCATCGACCGGCGGTGGAAGAGGCTCAGCAGGACCTAAGCGGCGAGGCAGGGGCCAGCGCAGGTGATCAGAAACATTAGAATAAACCCATATTTGATATGTATTATGCTCAGAGCAGCTCATGTATTTGACTAGCATTACTTATGTGGTGGCTGTGGAAACTGGACCTAATCAACGGTTTCTACCATATATCCTTCAACAAGAAAACATCGAGAGCAGTGGGGGTATACTTCAGAGGTCACAAGTATGAAGTCAACAGACTGCCAATGGGTCACTCTTTGGCCCCGGCCATTCTACATCGGGTAACCACCGAAGTCATCCGTGCTCTAGAGGTAGTGTTGACCGGAACCAATGGTATAGCCTACTTAGACGACCTCCTGTTCTACAGCCATAGTCAAGATGAGCTGCAGCAGGTGCCCGGACTACTGACTACCATGGTTGTTACCATTAATCAGCAAAAATCATCTACAAGACCTGAAAAGAAACTGATATATCTAGGCCTGCGCCTGGATACCGAAGAGAGGACCCTAGCCTTGACAGAAGCAACGCACCAAATGGTGCTGACTCTACTGAAGCAAGTTGCAGAGGTTAGCGACACTGACGTCCTGCGTATCGCCGGGTATGTGGCGTGGCTGGGCCACAACCTCCGGAGGCCGGGCTACGCCACCGCCAGGATATACCGAAGGTGCCCGGGTGTTGCAAACACTCTTCTCTCTTTTCCCCGATGGAGTCGCTGCAAGTTGGGTGAGGATCCACCTGACCGGATTAACACAATTTCTCTGCGCAACACCGTGGGCCCTAGCAGGAGTTAATCCCGAAGCCAATGCCGCCGTCGTTCAGTTGTGCCGAGAACCAATGGAATTCAATCAAGCAGAGGTGGCAGCTGTTGACTTCATACTTGTAACCTCTGAAGTATATCCCCACTGTTCTCGATGTTTCCTTGTTGAGGGCTACATGTTAGAAACCATTGACTAGGTCTAGTTTTCACAGCCATGAACCTGCCGGGATGTCTTGGAATGCACGCTCAGCAGTCAGGAGTGAAAATCTTGGAGTTTCAAAGTGTTCCGTCCAGGTAGACAAGTCTTGTATCACTCTGATGGTACCATTTGCCTTAGATATGGCGTAGAGGGGAAAGGCGTGTCGAACCTTGTCTTGCTGTAGCCAACATTTGACAACTCAGTCCTCCACGATCTCGACTTCACGCCTTCAATAAAATCGTATTCTCCACCTATACATCCGAGGTTTCCTCCTTGGGGAACAGCCTCGAGCGCTACTCGGGGAAATCACACGAACCCTCTTCGGGGCCCTAAATTACGAGCGGCCGTTGTCTAGCTGCTCAATCCCGCCTCTGGGACTCCGGAGGTTGAGATATGTTGCAGTACAGGTGAGGCTGCAAAGGCGAGTGCCACTGGTGCCTTGAGGACGGACTAGCGAGGGACCGCCGCCAAAATTACATTACAGAAAGCGTCGAAGACCTTAAAATAGCCTTCGCGCAAGGATACATCTACCCAGTCTCTCCAGAATAATTCAAAGCCTTTCTTGAAGCTGCAGGTCCAGGAGAGACTGGGAAAGGCAAGAGGACCTAAAAAGGTCCTCAATCAATTTTTATTTTTAAGAGATAGTGTTATGGATTGCGAGGATAATTAAATCTTATATTAATAAATAATGCCGCTACTACAATACAATTGTAGGGGTTTCTATGCTTGTTTAGAGGAAATTAAACTACTAATTTCTTCCCTGCATTCTCCCATCTTATGCTTGCAGGAGACCCACTTCTGCCCAAATGATAACCCGATGCTTCGTGGGTACGATGTATATCTCACCGACGAGCCATTCTTTGATCGAAATAATCGAGGTGTGACTATACTCTCACGAAGCAATATATATCATAAACATATTAATATCGTGTCTGATCTACAAGTGATCGCTATCAGAATCTCCCTTGCTATGGTAGTGACAGTATGCTGCATCTACTTCCCACCAGGTGAACCTGTTTCAAAATAGGAGGCTAGAGGCCCTTTCTATACAACTTCCCGCTGTAGTGTTTATTACCATAAAGCTACAAAAGTTACCGAAATCAGCATGATTGAACACTATTAAAAATAAAAATGAGTGAACTCACCAATGCCCCATTTTAATAGTTCCGCCTCCCAAGTCGACTCCCTGCACAAGCACTACATACCACGATAAACATTACGTGCAGACTAATCGCGTGAAGATTGTGTAAGCTTTAACAGTGATTCATCGCGGGGCATGTTGGGTAAAGTGTGACGTGCATGCCCGTAAAGATGGTGCTATGTAAAGAACATTTGTTCTAGGTCTCTCTCTAAGCTACTCAATTTTTATACCTTTGTCTGATTATCCCTTCACTCTCTTCTTTCTTTTTGTGTTTTCCTTTAATTTCGTTACTCCTCTTTTCCCCCTCTCTGAGCAAGAATGTTAGCATATATAATGTTGTAATCAATTCAGATGGATGAGTTACTCTTGTCAGGATATATATATATATTTTTAATTTACCGTCCTGTATCTTCCGGTCTGGCTCCTCAAAATTAATCCAGGCCCAGTTATCCTCGCATTATTCTGCTATTTCCTCTTTACATATCCAAGTTTTCCTTATAATTAATAATGAGCTGGTAATTAGCATTTGGTGTTATATGCATCTTGGTGTTATCTTCGCTACTGGTCCACCCCGGGTATTTTATTTCCCCGGTACCCTTCACCGTCACTTAGTGCCACGACCGCCTGGGACGATGTTTGCAGAGTTGTGACTCTTAGTGACGGTGATGAGCATTCCCCTATCCGCCACCTGGCGAGGCGCCCTATGGGTTGTAGCAACCAACTACTTCTAGCGTCCCACTTAACTACACCCTAGTCTAAAAATTTACTTAAAACTAAACTACAACTAAAATATCTCTTCCAACACTTTCTTGGCACTTAACGTCGTTTATTCCTTATTTCTTTTCGTGCTTGCTGTGATCCAACCATCTATTCCTTAGTACGCCCCCACCCCCATCGACCGGTTACTCCAGTCATGAGCCACACGACTGGTCCAGGCCGCAGGGGGAAGTCACCTCATTCACAACTGTGCCATCTCCTCTTTCCTTTTCCCTACCCAACCTTCCCCTCCAGATGCCATCTTTTGCTTCATCATCCACTACTACTGCTGACCTCCCAATCACTCCCTTCACTTCCTTCAACCTCCTCTTCTCCTCCGTCCACTCTTCCAAACCATCCCAGCTCTTCCTCTCCCTGTCTTCCTCCTTCTCTACCCGCTCTTCTCTCTTCTTGTTTTCCCTCAATGTATCTCTTCCTTTCCCACTGGGTAATATTGTTCGCCATCGCATCCAAGTGGACCCACTTCTCCTTGTGCCTCAGCACGTCACCCACCAACTCCCCTTGTATATGGACTTGGTTTTCCCATCTCAACCAATCATGCTTCTCGCATTCCAGGACCACATGATCTGGGGTGTCCACAGCTCCACATTCACATCTGTCCGTATCCACAAGTCCAAGTTGGAACAACGACTCTTTATATGGGCCTTTCCCTGATAGGTACTGGATCAGACCCGGGGATGGCTGCAGGTGTTTCATACTCAATCTCTCTACTATGTTATTCAAATATGAGTATGTTCTTCTTCCCTTTCCGCTGTTGTCCCATCTCTCCTGCCACTCCTCTAACAAAGCAATGCTGACCTCTTTCCTTGTAGCCACACCTTGTTTGACCAGACTTCCAACCTTATCCAGCTTCCCCTTTTTTATCCAGTACCTAGCCGCTCTCTCCCTTATGACCAGGTCCAGCGGAATCTCCCCAAGTATCACCGTGAGGGCGTCCATAGCCACAGTGCGATATGCCCCAGTTAGTCTTATTAGTACGTTTCTTTGGACTGCCAGCATCCTATCCCGATGTTTCTTGATCTTTACTCTATGGCCCCATACACTCGCACCGTACCCCACTATCGCCCCATCAGCGCTTGACTATACAACTTGATCGTCCTCAGTGGGAGTTTAAATTTATTGTGCCCAATACTCGCGATTTTATGCATGACACTCTTGCTCTTGCGCTGACCTGGTCCATATGTACCTCAAAATTCCTCTTCTCATCTAAGGTAACACCCAGGTATCTATAGGTCTTCACCCTGGCGATCCTCCTTCCTCCGACCCTGATGATTGGGTTCCTCTCCCCAATCTTACCCTTAACTCTTGTCAGGATACTGTCCTTGGACACATATAGGTGTCCAGGATGTTATAACGTACAAAATTCTATTTCGGCTATTATATTATAAAATTCTTTTTCGGCCAATAAATATTAATATTAGACTTTCCAAAATTTATAGATAATTACACAAGGATATCGTGTAAAACTTTGATCTCTTGATATGTAAAATTAGTTATGATAAATAATGTTGGTTTTTATATTAGGTTTTCTAGACGCAAAATCCCCTTTTTGGGCTTGTATGGTATTAATATTTTCAATATAAATGAGACTTCATATTTTGCAAATATTTGAATTTCTTTATTCCTTGTATAATGGTTAAAACTTATATTCCATCTGGCGTGAGACGCCATATTTTTGCGAAGATTGGTCTTATATTGTTATGAGAATTGTGTTATTAACTTTATAGCCCGTCCGGCATAAAAACTAATTATTTATTCAGTAGTATTTTGCTATTTATTATACGTAATCTTTTTATAGTTTTTTTTTAACTTGACAACCTATGGTTGAGATGAAGTTATTGTTTGGGATCGGTTCTGAAGCCCACCGGGCGGGAATAAGACTTTGTCATCTTAAGGACGCTTGGTCCGGTGTTGTATTTATTTATGTACAAGTGTTAATACTTGCATAGTATTACAAGTATTTTAAATTGAATCTTATGTGGAAGCCATTGATGACTCTAGTAATCAATTATTGATCAAGTTTAGGGGGATTGTTATGACCCGTGACTATTGCTTTTATAATATTCTCCTATTTATTTTTCTTTATATTGTGCAATATTCAACCTATCTATATCTTGTATTAATAAATAAACTTATTTACAAATAATATTTTTTACGTTTCATATACTTATGTTATATCCTTCACTGATAGCCGTAGGGTATCCAGTATTTAAGTTATTAAATATTTGTAGAGTGGGTTCGGGGAAGCAGAAGACAAATGGACCTGAGTACGTTCTATTTACCTTGTGATCGTCCTATCGGCTCTGCATTTATTATGTTGTTGGAATTCTTATTTAAAATTAATGTTGTGTACCAGCCTTTATTATTTGGAGAATAAATGTGGTGTTACACCGCCCCCTATATCGTCTTGGGGGATTTTAACACGAATAACCAGGTGTGCGGTTCTTATTTTACTGAAGACCGTGGGTGGTTGGTAGAGGATATTCTTTTCTTGGGAAACCTGGTGCTAATGAACACCGGGACATAGACGCACTTCTCCACCTTTAATGTTGTATCCTCTGCCATCGATCTAACTTTATGTAGCTCCGGGATCGCTGCTCACTTCCACGTGGCAGCGATCATTTTACCATTCTGCATTCACTACTTAAAGATCCTCCCAGTACAGCACGGTTATCACAATGGGTGCTTAAACGTGCTGACTGAGATAAATTCCTCGAACTGGCCGCACTTGGTGAACCCCATTCTTTTGACGTCGATGTTAATGGCTGGGCATTCTATTTTGACGGTCATCGTGGTGGCGAGGGCTTCCATCCCTAAGTCTTCCCTGGTGAAACGAGAAGTGTTGGGTGGCTATTTCTGACCGTCGAAGGACCCTATGTCTCTTTAATCGACGTCCTACTTCGGAGAATCTGGATTCATTCCTAATTTTACGTTCTAGAACACGCCGTATGATTCGAGAAAGCAGAAGAGAGCCTTGAAGACAGTTTATTTCTATCCTTACAATTTCCACTCTCATAACCAGGGTTTGGGAAAATATCTGTAAATTACATAGTAGCAAAAATTTCATTAATAATATACCTGCCCTTGTATCTAACGGTTAGCTTGTCTCCTCCACTGTGCAGGTCGTCAATGTATTGCGCTCGAGGTTCGCCGCTATTTCTAGCACTGAGAGCTACTCTTACTAGTTCTTTGTGCATAATTGGAACATATAACGTCTTACTATTGTTTTTGGTTAAAGTCGTTGGGAGGATAATAACGCCCCCTTTACCAAAAATGAACTGACCAATGCCCTGTCCCAGGCGGGCAACACAACTTCTCGCCCGGATGATATTCATTACGAAATGTTGCGTCAACTGCCCCTGCCGGACGGGCGTTCCTCTTAGACCTCTACAATAGTGTTTGGGAATCTCGTCAATTCCCAACACTATGGAGGCAAGCAACCGTTATCCCTATATATAAAAGCGGCAAGGATAAATTAGAGCTAAATAGCTACAGACCTACAGCCTTAACATTCAAAGTATTTTTAAAATGATTATTAAAAGCTTTATATGGTATTTAGAATCCCGCAATCTACTATCTGATATGCAATGTGGCTTTCGTCGTAACCGATTCATGGTTGATCATCTTGTCCGCCTTGAGACATCAGATCGTGAAACCTTCCTCCAAAAACAACACCTCTTGGTTTGTCTTCTTTAATTTTAAGAAGGCGTACGACACCACCTGGTGGTACGGCATTTCAACCCTTTCACTGTCATGAATATTTTGCATACATAATCCCACTCTATCGGGGTTTTTAATTAAAAAAGGCAATTTTTTTGAAAAACAGTTGTATTATCAATCATTTAAAAAAATGTAATTAAATTATGTAAAAAAATAATACAATATCCGAAAACATATATTTTTCAGAAAATAATTTATATTCTTTAATTTTATCATATTCTCTAAAAATAGTGTAAACCGTGTACTAAGTAGGTAATGTAACTTGTTAAAAAGTCATCAGTATGTGATATTCTTAGAAACAGGGGATACACACAGTCCAACAGCACATTCTTTACACATATAATGTGATTCCTTTCTTCTCTTGTCTTTTTTATTTGTTTGGGAACATACTACACAAACACGAGCATTATTCTTCCTACTATCTGTAGATGGAACCATGGAGGGGAAATGTCGAGCAGTCACTCTTGTCGTATTGTCTTGAGATGTTGATGTTCTTCCTCCTTTCGTTTAGGGTTTCGGTTTGTGGAATCTCTGGATCAGCTGGTGGATAAGTTCCAAATGATAGTCTGCCAGTGAAGGTTTCTTTCCTGCTTTAGTTAGATACATGAAGTAAGAGTTCAAGAGGATAAGATCAATGAAGTGGAATGCCAATTTCTTGTACCTTTTAATACTTTTCTTCAAACAGTCTAATCTGCTCAACATCGTGTCAGTCTGGTCTACGGATCCCATGCTTTCATTGTACGCTGGAATACACTTAGGTTTTTGTGTGTGTTAGTATTTCCGTCTGTCTTTGAAGTCTGTGTCATCTCTTCAGGGTGCATCGTAGTCAACATGCGAACTTATCTGCGGTCCATCCACTTGAGCGCCATCATAGATCCATTGTGGTACGATTTTGTCTCACCTTTTATCAATTCCTTGTGTATTGGAGCCATTACCTTTCTGTTTTGTTTCATTGTGCCACAAGCGTTTGTTTGATGTTAGTGAAGAAAGTCAAAGAGACAGGTGCTGGTATACCAATTATACACAAACAAAAAAAGTCCCTTATCAAGGTATGGTCCAATAAGGGTTGTGATAACTGCATCAGACATTCCTAATGAAAACTTATCCTCGATATCTGTTCTTTGCCCAACATATACAATTAAATCCAATACCCAGCATCACAAACAACCAAAAAGTTTTATTCCAAATCTACGTCGTTTGCTTGGAATGAACTGTTTGAAACCTACGTGACCTTTGAAAGGGACAAGTGATTAATCAATACATAGGCTCTGGAAAGGCTGCAGTGTTTCTTTGAACACAGTCCTAAGATATACTACGGGTTTCAATTTGTAGAGTTTATCATTGCTGTCTGCAGGGGTGAGACTAGAGAAATGAAGCATACTTAGATTAATAGGTACCTGTTTACAACCATAATCTAAGAAAAAATTGGGGTAGGAATTAGGGCTTTTGTGAAACAATATTCAGAAATTTTCATCTTTTTTTACTTTTGCCATCAACATGGTAAGGACAAAGAACATACATTTAATCTATATTAGTGTCTTGCCACTTGTGAAGTCTACTGTTTGAAGAAATTTGGGAAACTGTCAAAACCTTCTGATAATATTCATTAGTAGCGTGGACAAATGTAGTAACCAAGGCAGGAGTGAGAAAACACAAGAAGAAATCAATTTCAAGGGAATCATCATTTTGTGAATCATTTGTAAATCCTGAATTAGATGCACAGAAGTTGTGTAAAATAGTTTTAAATTGTCCAGAAATCCAAGTAAATAAAGGAGACTTATCTTTTTTTTTTATTAGCAGGTGCCGGTTGATTGCCGACATCATCTTGTACTTCAGAGGGGTCCCTGACACTATCACTGTCACCTTCTTCTGATATATCACCTACGGAATATTCAGATCCACTTTCATCATCCAAAAAGTCATTTTCCGGGTCACTGTCCACTATAAATCCTTCTATTTTGCCATCCCGCAACTTCGTTTGTTTTCCTCACCACGCCATCTTGACTGTAGTGAGTGAGCTCAGGAAAGTAAATATTTCACTCGTAAATATAAACTGGAAACTATAGATGAACCTTGGAAACAGTGCAGTTTTTTTTTACAACCTCACTACCCGTTTTGGGGGCTACATGGGCTAGGACGCTGGCACATCAGTACTTGTATAGGAGAGCTACCGCTCGATCGCAGGATACCGGGTTCGTAAATCGTGTAGGATCACCTAGAGGTCAGTCAGGCCATTGGTTATTCCTTACAATACTTCGTTCTTCTAGAAGCTTCTAAGTAGTCTTTAAATTATTTTATATTTTTAATATCACTTATCAACATACCATTTATAATAGATATAGTAGTACTAATAAAAACCATAAAACCCAAGTCGAACGACAATCACGAACCCATACAATCATATATCCACTCAACCCCCTCCCCAGCCATTCCTTAGACAGGACACAACACATCCTGACAAACTTTAGGACCACGGTAGTAAAACATTGGAGGGGGGATTACATTTGTTTAATTGCATTATTAATTTTAAAAGCACATATACGTCTCTATTAATGTTTTATTTCAATGTCATGTGGTAAATATGCATTGATAAAACAAAGCTAAAAACTAAATATATGCTCGTTAATCACTAAAATCGATGACTGAAGAGTCGTCATACATAATCCGGTTTAGAAGAGGAGCCTCTGTAATTTGGACCAACTTTCCGAGATGTTGGTTTTTCTCTTCGGCAGAGACCCAATTCTGAATATTAGGAGAGTATGCAGCGGGTCTTCCATGGTTTGTTTGCAGCCAATTTTTCTTGTGTTGTGCTCTCGATAATAGTGGTACTCTTTGTGTCTCGCTTCCAGAGCCTCTTCGCTCAGCTACCCTATCGGAAGCAAGAGTGAGTCTATTACTTCAGCACCATGAATAAGGAGTTTGTGCACACAAGCTGGCATTTTGCACCAATGGTACAAGTCGACAGAGAATCTGGCTGTCCCCAGTGCATATTGCCTGAACGACTCTGTTTGAAGCTTGTAACCACACGTGAATTCTAACAAAATTACGTAGAATATGATAATCAGCACTTCGTTGACTTATGATTTCTAAAGCAACTCTAGTTTCCTTGAAGAAACGTATTACTGTCCTGCCGTTATTAGTGTTTTTCGTTTCCTTGTTTGATGACATCCACGAGGAGTCCAGTTTGTCTACAAAATTGTTCTATCACTTCAGGCTTTCTTTTGGTCAACAGAAACTTTGTTGTTTGCTTGCACTCGCTGGTTGGTGCAGTATGCATTCGAAGAATCCATGTGCGCATGGAGCTTTGATAGTCCGTACCCGAACGTGTTCGAGTTGATTTAATGAGATACTCTTGATAACAGCGTCTATGTTGTTAATTTTATTTGGCGTGCCCCCCTGCGGGACGGGGTTTAGAATAGTCCCGCAGTATCCCCTGCTTGTCGTAAGAGGCGACTAAAAGGGGAGGCTTCTGTGCAGGACGTACCTCGTGCAGGAAAAACCTATCCTTAATCTTTCCTTTCAACTCCTTTTTTCTTCCTTCCCTTTCACTCCTTTTTTTTTCTCCCTTCGCTCCCTCACTCCTTACATCTTTCTTCCCTTCCCCTGCCGTCCAGTCCTGCACAAAGACTTTTGGCTCCACCGTTGATGACCTTGGCATCTAACACGGCTTTCCTTTGATGACTATCGGATACCACTGCTTAGAGCTCCTGAGTGAAAGTGCGCCGGTTGTAATATCTTGGTAGAAGGGCCTTAGGGATGACAATAACCGGGTACCCTACCTCGAGAAAAGGCCGGTTGCGTTCACGAAGGCCCAGACGTAAAATTGGCACTTTCCTGCACCCACTTGCTGCGATGACCTCTCTCCTGGCGCAGCCCACGCGAAGGTTGTCATGTCTAGCGTCGTGTGGGGTTTCCCGCCAGGAGGGTTAACAGGGCCTCATGTGGTAGAACCAACTTGGATCACCCTGGGTCTACGATCCGAGTATTGTGCAGGTTGTCCCCAAAAAAGGCATGGCCACCTCCATTGTCACCGCTGACACCTCACTGTCCGCTAGCAACGTACTGCCACACCCCGCTGGCAACTCACTGCCCGGCCCCTCACAGGGCCGTATTTATGATAAGAGCCGGAAACGGGTAAGGCCGTCCAGCCCTTTAACAGAAAAAGTCCAGGAAGTTGTGAGGCCCCAGCCCCGCTTCCTGGTAATGTCTCGAGTAGAGGAAAACGAAAGTCTTAAGCGAGTAAGCCCATTTATCCTCGAAAGAGTGATAAATGGTGCAGCACAGTCTGACGTATCAATAAGAAAACTGCGTGATGGCACTATAATGATACAAACAATAACAGATATTCAGTCCTCAAAAGTAATGGCAATCTCTAAAATACCGTTGAGCAATACGTCTCATATACCGGTGAAGGTGGAGCCTCACGGGTTCCTCAATGTTTGCAAGGGAGTGGTCACTTGCTATGACCTCGACTGCGTGAGCATTGAGGATATCTGTGAGGAACTTTCCCCCCAGCACGTCACCGAAGTATACCGCATTGTAACCAAAAAGAACGGACAAGAGAAAAAAACCGACACGTATATCCTTACTTTTGCAACACCTACCCTTCCAAAGGAGGTCCGAGCAGGTTTCCACGTGCTCAGGGTCCGTCCGTATGTCCCTGACCCCCGGCGCTGCTTTCAGTTCCAGGAATTTGGGCATACGAAGCTGCGATGCCGTGGCAAGCCAACCTGTGCGGATTGCGGACAGGAGGCTCACGAAACACCATGTGAGTCTCCTAAGCACTGCGTCAACTGCAAGGGTCCGCATTCTGCCTGGTCTCGGGCCTGTCCGAAATGGAAGGTAGAGAAAAAAGTCCTGGAGATACAATCCGAAAAGAAGATCTCATATGCCCAGGCACGAAAGGAATACACATCTAGTCAGGCTCCGGTATTTCAAACCTCCTACAGCCAAATTGTCAGTCAGAATATCAACTGTCCCAACTGTCATTGCACAGTTAATCTCGCAAAGCCATCTACACGACCTGTGCCATTAGTCTCTACTCGAGACAATCTCAATAATAACGCGCCAACTAAGGTGGCGCCTAAATTGCTAGAAGAGGCGAAACCTCAACATAGGTCGTCTCCCCCACCGGTACCGCCGAGGAGCCCTCCTCGGGGAACACACCCGACTGCACCTCGGGGACCTCCCCCGAGCCCTACTCGGGGGTCCCCCCGGGGCCCACCTCGGGGACCTCCCCCGAGCCCACCTCGGGGACCTCCTCCGAACCTACCTCGGGGACCCACCCCGAACCGGCCGGGGGAAACAAAAGAACTTGCGGCCGTTGTTGGTTCGTCCGCTCTGGTCTCTGGGTCACCGGAGGTTGGAGTGGGTGGCGGAACGGGTGAGGCCGCAAAGGCGAATCCTGCTGGTGCCTGGAGAAAGGTCCAGAGAGGTGTCGCCGACACAAATAGTAAGAAAAAAGTGCCAAAGGCTGTAACAAAGCCTTCGCGCTTAGAATCAACCCCCAAGTCTCTTCCGGAGAAACAAAAGCCTCTCTTGAAACGAGAGGTCCAGGAGAGACTTGGCAAGGCCAGAGGACCTAAAAAGGTCCTTAACCAATTTTTATTACTAAGAGATAGTGACATGGATTGCGTGGATGAATAAATTTATATTTGTACCTAATGTCGCTACTACAATGGAATTGTAGGGGTTTTTATGCTCGTGTAGAGGAAATTAAACTAATAATTTCTTCCCTGCATCCTTCCATATTGTGTTTGCAGGAGACCCACTTCCGCCCAACTGACAGCCCGATGCTTCGTGGGTACGATGTATATCGTACCGACAAGCCATTCTTCGATCGGGCTAGCGGAGGTGTGGCTATACTTGCACGTAGCAATATATATAATAAGTCTATAAATATTGTATCTGATCTCCAAGTGATTGCTGTGAGAGTCTCCCTTCCTATAGAAGTAACTGTATGCTGCATCTACCTCCCACCAGGTGAACGTGTTTCAAAGAGGAGCCTAGAGGCCCTCTTTAAACAACTTCCCGCCCCCTATATTATCTTGGGGGACTTTAACGCACACAACCTGGTGTGGGGGTCTAATTATACAGACGCCCGCGGGAGGATGGTAGAGGATATTCTTGTCTCGGGAAACCTGGTGTTAATGAACACCGGGACCCAGACACTCTTTTCCACCTTTAATGGTGTATCCTCTGCCATCGACCTAACTCTATGTAGCCCCGGGATCGCTGCCCACTTCCTTTGGGAGGTCCACTCGGATCTATGTGGCAGCGATCACTTTCCCATTCTGCTTTCGCTAATTGAAGACCCTCCCGGTATAGCACGTGCACCACAATGGGTGCTTAAACGTGCTGACTGGGATAAATTTCGCGAGCTCGCCGTATTTGTACAACCCCTTTCTCCGGACGTCGATGTTAATATTGCCCATTTTACTTCGACGGTCATCATGGCGGCGAGGGAATCTATCCCTAAATCCTCGCCAAACCCGCGCCACCATCCTGTTCCCTGGTGGAACGAGGAGTGTAGATTGGCTATTTCTGACCGTCGAAGAGCATTACGTCTCTTCCATCGGCGTCCTACCTTGGATAATCTAGAATCATTCCGGATTATGCGTGCTCGAGCTCGCCGTATCATTCGTGAAAGCAGAAGAGAGTCTTGGAGACAGTTTATATCTACCCTTACAATTTCCACTCCCACAACTAAGGTTTGGGACAATATTCGTAAAGAACGTAGTAGCAAAAATACCATCAATAACATACCTGCCCTCATGTCAAATGGTACGCTTGTCTCCTCCCCTGTGGAGGTCGCCAATGTATTGGGCTCTATGTTCACCGCCATATCTAGCACTGCAAGCTACTCAAATGAGTTTGCAGCGCATAATCGGAACATAGAGCGCCATTCTATTGACTTTGGTCGGAGTCAGGGGGAGGATTACAACTCCCCCTTTATTTTAGATGAACTGACCTATGCCATGTCCCAGGCGGGTAGCACAGCTCCTGGCCCCGATGACATTAATTATGAAATGTTGCGCCAGTTACCCCCTGCTGGACGAGCATGTCTGTTGGACCTCTACAATAGTGTTTGGGAATCTCGTCAGTTCCCAACACTGTGGAGGCAAGCAACAATTATCCCTCTATATAAAAGTGGCAAGGAAAAATTAGAACCAACTAGTTATAGACCGATAGCCTTAACTAGTTGTGTATGCAAAATATTGGAAAAAATGATAAATAAACGATTAACATGGTATTTAGAATCCCGCAATCTACTATCAAATATTCAATGTGGTTTTCGCCGCAACCGATCTACGGTGGATCATCTCGTCCGTCTCGAGACGGCAGTTCGTGACGCCTTTCTCCATAAACATCATCTTTTGCAGTTTTCTTTGACTTGGAGAAAGCGTACGATACCACATGGCGGTACGGCATTTTAAAAACCCTTTTTAACTGGGGGTTCCGTGGGAACCTCCCTGTTTTTATAGCTAATTTTATGTCGGATAGACACTTCCGGGTAAGGTTAAACAACACCTTATCCGATGATTTTATTCAAGAAAATGGGGTGCCCCAGGGCAGTATTTTAAGCTGTGCGTTGTTCGCCATTGCAATAAATGGCATTGTGGACAACGTACACCTTCCTGTCCGTTCATGCCTCTTTGTGGATGACTACGCAATTTATTGTAGTTCATTGAGTCTCCACAGGGCTGAACGGCAGATACAACTCTCTGTCAACAATCTATGGTCGTGGGCATCGCGTAATGGCTTTCGCTTCTCTTCAGCCAAGACGACGGTCGTCCACTTCCATAGATTACGTGGAATACAACAAGCCCCCAGTATTTTAATGAATCACGTTGTTTTACCTGTCTCGGAGACCGTAAAGTTTCTGGGACTTTTATTTTATTTTAAATTAACCTGGATTCCCCACATCAAAGACCTGAAAGCGAGGTGCATAAAAGCACTCAACCTGCTTAAAGTGGTTAGCGGTCGGTCCTGGGGGGCTGATAGGGAAACCTTGATGCGCCTGTATATGGCCTTGGTAAGATCGAAACAAGATTACGGCAGTTTAGTGTATGCATCAGCGAGACCTTCGGCGTGGAAGATGCTGGATAGTGTCCACCATGCTGGCATACGACTGGCTACTGGTTTATTTCGTACCAGTCCAGTCGTCAGCATCTGTGCCGACGCCGGTGAGCCCCCTCTCTCTTACCGGCGGTCCTATCTTCTGGCATCTTACGTTTCAAAACTTCACTGCATGCCGGAGCATGTTGCCTACCGACCTGTGTTTCATCCCCCTAACCGTGTCTTGTATGAAACCAAATGGCGTAGTACAAGGCCGGTTGGATCAGGATGCTATCGGTATTCGACACGTGTGGGATAGTCCTGCCAAAGGCTATCCCCACATACCCAGGTCGAGTTTCTCCCTGGAAGATTCGCCTACCTCAATGCCATTATGATCTTGCCAAGTTCCCTAAAGCGACCACCCCGCCGATTATATATGAGAGGACATTTAATGAGCTCCTCTCCACTCGCTTTCAGGGCTTTGAGCGCATCTATACGGATGGCTCCAAGTGTTGGGCTTCCGTGGGATGCGCATTTGTTGTGGAGGGAAACAATTTTAAATTTGGTTTACCTGGTGAATCCAGTGTTTTTATGGCTGAATTATACGCCATTTTTAAATCTCTGTGTTTTGTGTATCGTAAGTGTCACCGTTCTGTTCTCATCTGCACGGATTCCATGAGTGCTCTGTTGGCATTGTCCACCCTCTACTCTTGGAATCCCCTGGTGCAGATGATACATGAACAAATTTTAAAAATTGATTCATTAAGCACCCGGCTCGCCTTTTGCTGGATTCCTGGTCACGCCGGTCTCTCAGGAAATGAACTGGCTGACCAGGCGGCCAAGGAGGCGGCACGCCTGCCTCCGGAGGCGAGTATGGGTGTGATGTTTTTAGATCTAAAGGGTTATGTTCGGCGTGGGGTCTTACGCACCTGGCACGAGCAGTGGGTTTCGACCCCTGCTCAGAACAAGCTGCGGTCCATCAGGGACGGTGTGTCGCGGTGGCCCTCTTCTGTACGAAAGTCCAGAAGAGAGGAGGTCATCGTGACAAGGCTCCGCGTCGGACACACAGCGTTGACCCATGGATTTTTATTGAGAGGGGACCCACCTCCAGTGTGTGAGTTTTGCGATGCTCCCCTTAGTGTGTACCACATTTTGGTGGAGTGTCGCAAGTATGCCCCTATCCGCCTGGCACTTAATTTTAAAGGTGACCTTCGGTTTTTACCACGCGATAGCGCGGATGGAGTTATATGTTTACTTCGTTTTATACGCCAGGCGGATCTTTTTAATGCTATTTGAGTCACTTTTATAAAGTGACTGATCTGGACTTTCTCATATTGAGTTTTTTTTTTAACATTTTAGTATATTTAAATATGTTTGTTTTGTCTTTTTAACGTATTATTTTAACACGTTTTATGATTTTAATGTGTTAAATTTTAATATGTTTGTTTTGTAATTTTAACGTAGTGTATACACCTGTGGTTTTATTTTAGCAGGTGTATCACTTCTTTTATTCTAATAGCCCATTTGAGCGCTCCTATGGAGTGTCTCAAATGGGCATTTTCTCATATTGAGAACAACTGTTTTTAAATTAATTTAAAATTTTTATTATTGTATATTGTTTTATATTTTATCTCTCCACCTGTTTATTCTAACAGGTGGACTATGTGATGTCTCTTCCCATTGGGGATTCTACTGTGTTTAATTTATTTTTAAAGGCCCTAATGACCTTACTGTGTCGACGGGCCTCAAAACAATAATAATAATAATAATATTTGGCGTGGCTTGACAAATGTAGCAGAACTGGCTAGACTTATTATCCGCTAGAGTATTTGCCACTTTGCCATTCACTATATTTTTTTATCATAACGAGTCCATCACGTTGTGATAAAAAAAACTCCATCAATATCATTATTCGTGTGCGACAGTGTTAAAATTTGACTTTCAATATATTCGCTTTCTTTCTTGAAGCTGTATTGTATCACCTTGTTGAATTGAATTTGAATGGGCCTATAAAAACTCTTGGATGAAGAACAAGGGTTCTGCCATACCATTTCCTCGGCATTCTCGGTTATTGCAGTGGCCCAATTACGTTAGAGGAGCATATCTGAGTACGTCGAATCAGAGCTTTCAGTGAGTTTTTGTTTGTTTGTTTGTTTGTTTGTTTGTTTGGACATTTATTTTGGTAACACACAAAAATGACAATTAACATGTTAAAACATTGAAAAGGTATAGCTAGGACAAACACCAGCCCCGAGGGGCTCTCGAAAGTCAATCTCTTTAGGAAAATAATAAAAACATAAAACGAAAGTCTTTTGTCGCCCTTGCGGGCTGATTAAATGAGTTCTATTGTTTGATGGGCGGGAAAAATTAAATAAAAACCCGCCCTGTCGCCGGTATTTGGTCGACAGGGACTTAAAAAAAATATATAGATACACATAAAGACGGAAGACAAGGTAGAAAACATAGAATGAAAGGTGACCGGACGTGGACAGGACATATAAAAAGTGAAACGGGAGATGGATGTGGTATGCTAAAGTCAAAATGGGGCCCGGGAGAATTACAGTACGGGTGACAGGAATAAACTGGACAGGGGTGCTCCGGCCCTCTGGTAGAGGACCGGCATTACATACTTTAAGCGTGGAAGAATATCGGTTGATATAAATTGGTTTGAGTCTATAAACTGTTTGTATGTTGAGTGGATGGTACTTTCGTCAAAACCCCACTTGTATTTCGTTTCCAGCCTTGCATTATCATTATGTCTCACAATATGTGATATAACTTCACTTTGCACTTTCGTTTGTCGTCGGACAGAATGATCCAGGACAATTTGAAGCGTGACTTCCCCATGGTCTCAGTAGCATTTAGGTCCTCGAGATAACACTCCTTTCTTGCGTTTAGTATTTTCTCAAATGAGGGATATATGTCGCGGTTTCTCTCCTTTGCTTCCCGTCCTATCTGCTTGTATTGTGATACAGTCGATTTAGCGTTTATTATTAAACCAAAGCTTTTTCGGCAATATATAGCCGTACAAGGTTTTGCTGCGACTTCATTAATTTAACTGCCTCAATTATCAAAGGCTGGAAATTGCAATTCGTTTTATAACATTCGCTAGATTTCTTTTCTTTGCTTTGTCAAGCTTTATTAAGCTACAAACACCAATTCTTCTGGAGATTTTTCGGCAACCAACTTCTTTGTGCGTCTCTTCTTGGTTGCTTTACTCGACGTGGTGAACACTGCTTCAGGTCGCACGGGCGTCACAGTTACATCTTGCTGGACTGTCACAGAGTTGAATATCTCTTGTTGAAGCCATTCCGCGAGCTCTGTGTCAAAAAGTACGGTTTATTTCGGCCGTACTTCTTCTCAAGGTGTAGAATTCTGGTCGTGAACCAGAAAATCTTGTTCACAATCTCTTCTTCTGGAAGTCCTGGTATCCTTGACATTTTGAAGTATAGCATTCTCTATTTCGTATTTACAGCATTCTCTTTAGTCAGAAGTTGATTGTTCAATATAAATTCAAACAACTGCATACGTGCCAATCGCAGTGGTAGCTATAAAAAAAAACTTAAGTATCTTTCCGCACCTTGAGGGTAGTATAGCTTACAAGCGAGATAAATATAACACGATATTTAAAAAAAATAGTCTGAATGAAAGGTTTTGCCCTACTCTGACAAAGTCTGACACGTCTTACGCGAATACAATATTTTTCTTGGATTTGTAATTTAATATTTTAAAAAGACATGTTCAATAGATTGCCATATAAAGTTATTGAAAGCTTACCTGAAGAGTCATCAACCATGGTGTCACTAAGACTAGTACGGAAAAATAACGACAAACTTTACTAACTGATAGAGGCGGCAATATACGACTGAATACATTGTTTACTCGCACCTACTTATTAAGGTGATTAGTGATGCGTTCTTCCAGGAATCGCGTCCATAGTTGTAGGTTGAGTTCGATTATTATCTTGTTTTTATAATTACTTTTTTTATTCTAAGAAGTTTAGTTTTACGCCTAATTAACTCGTAATTCTTGGCATTCCTACACTGTTTTACAATTTTCACATATATTCTCAATTTTATATCGTTCCTGTCCCTTCAGTTTTTTTTTTTTTTTTTTTTAAATTTGCGTCAAACCATGCGTGTAATGATAAGCAATACACAAAAGATAACTAACAAAAATAAAAGTAACATTATCATAATGTTGTATTTAAGATATAAATAGACGTATCTTACTTTTCGCAAAGCTCCAGTTTTCTAACCTTTCATATATTCCGGGCTTATTTCTGTAGAAGTGATATAAAACCTTCCTGCATTAGTGGTAACCCAAAGTTGGAATGGGTGAGTTGGAAGCAGCAACTAGCCAAAGCTACCCTCTTTTTTGTCTATAGAGGGCGCATCCCCCCATTTACTAGATAGAGGTGTGTATGGGTGAGTATTTTCTGGTGGTGTTGCTTGGTGAAGCGTGGGATGGGGGTGGGGTGGTTATATCACCGGCCGGCAATTTCGTAGCGCCTCCCAGTGTTTGGAATACAAAGGGACACGGATATTGCTGAAAACCTTGTCCCACACAAACTAAACTACCCTAGTCATAACATTCAGCGGGAGGGAGAAGCAAATACAGTCACAGCCCGACAGATATTGATACTTAGTACAAACTAGGGTTGTATTGAGTAGTGTTACAGTCTAACAGACTGCGTTTTGAGTAGCGTCTCATTCATACATACAATAACACGTAGTACAGACTAGGGTTGTATTGAGTGGTCACATACAATAGTATGTAGTATAGGCTAGGGTTTTATTGAGTAGAGTCTCATTCAAACATAAAATAACACGTATTACAGACTATGGTTGTATTGAGTAGTCTCATTCAAACATAAAATAGCATGTGTACAGACTAGGGTTGTATTGAGTTTTCAATAGTCTCATTCAAACATACAATAGCACGTAGTACAGACTAGCGTTGTTTTGAGTAGTCAAAGTTCGACAGACAATAGCACGTAGTACAGACTAAGGTTTGTGTTTGGTAGAGTCTCATTCAAACATAAAATAGCATGTAGTACAGACTAGGGTTGTATTAAGTGGTCTCATCCTAACTAATATTATAAATGCGAATGTGAGTTTGTTGTTTCTTTGTTTGTTACGCTTTCACGCCTAAACTACTCGACCTATCATCATGAAATATCGCATACACGTCGTTATGGGTACAGAAAAAGACTTAGGGTACCTTTAATCCAGAAAAAAAACCGTTCCCGAGGGATACAGAAAAAGAAAAAAAAAGCATAAAAAATGTTCCCAAGGGATGGAAAAAGAAAACTTTTAGACGGTCCGGCATATCAACTCGGCCTACTGATATTAATAAATTCTGCTCCGAGTTATTTTAGGCACATCTATCTTAAAATGATTAAAAATGATTACATTCAGCTAATTAAACTCTGTCCACAATAATAATACTGTGATGAAATCAAATTAAAACATTATTTTTACTAAAGTGCCTTTAACGTTTAGTACTATAACAACTCGATAGATGGCGTGAGCATCTTTTAAAATGCGGTATCGATTTGTGCTATTGAATGTACTTAAGATTTCATTACCCCCAAAATCGATAGATGGCACTGAGCATATTTTAAAACGTGGTAAACGTTTTGTATTATCTATGGCTATTTTAAACTCATAATTGTGAAGTTTGGAGAAAGGGAAGAAAGGGAGTTGGAGGACCGTATTGATGGGAAATAGCAATATATGTTTGCGATTGATTTGTTACCGTTTATTTATCCGTGTTTAGTTATATTTTAATAATATTGTAATTGTTTTACGTTTTCAGTTTATATTGTTCCTTTTTTTTCTTTGAGGGATAGTTTATCATTTATTATTTTTAGGTTAGTTATCTTACTTCTATTTTTTTTTACCTTTAAGGCAATAGTT
This sequence comes from Timema cristinae, assembly GCA_039000515.1. Classification (NCBI taxonomy): domain Eukaryota; kingdom Metazoa; phylum Arthropoda; class Insecta; order Phasmatodea; family Timematidae; genus Timema; species Timema cristinae. Next base: position 2,631 of record JBCFYV010001232.1, on the reverse strand, counting down.
TGTCTATTTAATTTTTAGGTTAGGTATCTTTTTCTGATTTTTAAAAATTTTATTTATTAAAAATTTTTTTTTATCTTTTTCTTTTTTTAAATGCCTCGAAAACTTAATTCTAACTTATCTAGGAGCTCTTCGCGAGCCCGGGTAGCAAAAGTTGCTCGATACCAAGAATCCTCCGTTCATGCCGAATTAAGGAGGCAAGAACAAGCGGAGCGACAAGCTGCTTTGAGAGCTGATGAGACACCTACTCAAAGCCACGAAAGACTGGGGGACCAATCCACCCGCCAGGCTTCTATGAGAGCAGCTGAGACGCCCCATTGAACACAATTGCGTTTGAAAGAACAAGACGAACGCCAGAGAGCTCTGAGAGCTACTGAAACGCTCCTTCATACGTAGATCCGTTTAGATGTACAAGCTGAATGGAAAGCTGCTTTGAAGCAACTGAGACGCCTCATCAAACGCGCTCCGTTTAGATGAGCAAGCTGAATGCCAAGCTTCTTTGAGAGCAACTGAGACGCCCATCAAACCCAGCTCCGTTTAGAATATTGATGAGCAAGATGAACGCCAGAGAGTACTGAGACGCCCCTTCAAACGCAGCTCCGTTTAGAAGAACAAGCCCCGCGGCAGGCAGCCATTAAGGCGCGTTTACACGAGGCCAGTTGACAGGCAGGTTCGACTGGCGTCAGTTTGACTGATGCCAGTGACTGACCTGTAAATTTTCTTTGATATGTTCACACGGAGGTTAAAAACCATGCAGGTTTGAGGGCCAGTTTTCGTGTAAATATGGCCGAGTGTGCATCATCATTACTGCCTTGGATGAATTAAATGAGTTAATTCAAAATATAACTTACGAGTTTGTGTCCGAGTCGTGTAATATTTTAATAGAAGAACTTAATAAGAAGAATCCATGGGTTCGAGACTTGCTGAAGAGGAGAGACACTCGTGGAGCTTCTAATTAGCTACTGGCAGAACTGCGGTTTGAAGACCCAGAAGAATATCGTGCTACTATGCGAATGTCACCAGAGTGTTTTGATTTTCTACTAAATAAAGTAGAACCTCTAATTTTAAAGCAAGACACTGAAATGAGAGAAGCTCTGAGCCGAAGCTGAAATTAGAGATAGCTTTGTCCTACCTTGCTACGGGAAATAGCTACCGAACATTGCAAAATCATTTCGAGTGTCCAAGTCAGCCATCTGCAGGTTCATCCAGAAGTTTGTGATGCTTTTGTTACCAATGCTTGGAGGATTATATTAAGGTAATCTATTAAGAAGGAACCCCCCTGCGGGACGGGGTTTAGAATAGTCCCGCAGTAACCCTGCTTGTCGTAAGAAGCGACTAAAAGGGGAGGCTTCTGTGCAGGACGTACCTCGTGTGGGACAAACCTATCCTATATCTTTCCTTTCACATCATTTTCTTCTTCCTTCACTTTCCACCTTTTTTCACTCTTCCCCCTTCGCTTTATCTATCCTTACCTTTTTCTTCCTTTCCCCCACCGTTCATCCTGCACAGAGACCTTTGGCCCCTTTGTTGACGACCTTGGCATCTAACACGGCTCTTCTCGGGTTAATATTGGATACCACCGCTTTGAGCTCCTGAGTGAAAGTGCGCCGGTTGTAATATCTTGGTAGAAGGGCCTTAGGGATGACAACCGGGTACCCTACCTTGAGAAAAGACCGGTTGCGTTCATGAGGGTTCGGACGTAAAATTGGCACTTTCCTGCATACACTTGCTGCGGTGACCTCTCTTCCGGCGATGCTCCATATGAAGGTTGTCATGTCTAGCGTCGTATGGAGCCTCTCGTCGGAAGAGTTAACAGGGCCCTATGTGGTAGAACCAAATGGGATCAACCTGGGTCTACGATCCGAGTACTATTGCAGGTTGTCCTCCCACTCATGACTGAGTCCATTGTCACAGCTGACACCTTACTGTCCGCTGGCACCGTACTGCCAAGTTATGATGGCATCTTATTGCCCGGCCCTCACAGGGCCGTATTAATGATAAGAGGCGGAAACGGGTAAGGCCGTCCAGCCCTATTTTGATAAAAAGCCAGGAAGTGGTGAGGCCCCAGCCCCGCTTCCTGGTGATGTCTCGAGTGAGTGAAAATGAAGATCTAAAACGTGTCAGCCCATTTATCCTCGAAAGAGTGATAAATGGAGCAGCAAAATCTGACGTCTTAATAAGGAAACTGCGTGATGGCACCATTATGATTCAGACTATGACCGACACTCAATCCATAAATATTATGGCGATCTCCGAAATACCGGTGAGTAATATGGCGGATATAAAGGTGAAGGTAGAGCTTTCCCCCCAGCATGTCACCGAGGTCTACCGGATCATTAACAAAAAGAACGGACAAGAGAAAAAGACGGATACATATATCCTCACATTTGCGACTCCCATCCTCCAAAGGAGGTTCGAGCAGGCTTCCACGTGCTCAGGGTCCGGCCGTATGTCCCTAACCCTCGGCGCTGTTTTCAGTGCCAGGAATTTGGGCATACGAAGCTGAGATGCCGTGGAAGGCCAACCTGTGCGGATTGCGGACAGGAGGCTCACGATACACCGTGTGAGTCTCCTAAGTGCTGCATCAACTGCAAGGGTCCGCATTCTGCTTGGTCTCGGACCTGTCCGAAATGG